>JAWNLI010000213.1:292500-370000 GCA_035042405.1 Drosophila demipolita
TTCACTGAGGTGCATTTACCATTTGCGTATCGAATACGATTCTCGATATTTATTATTTATTTAACATCGATGTTTTTCTATATACTGAACATTATTAAAAGCTATAAATTTACTCTTGTCGTACATATATCTCATATGCATATCTCACCATTTTAATATCATACCCCACATACTCTATTAGTATCTATCGTATTTGTCTATAACTATATACCGATATTTGTTTGTAATATGTATATATATATATGATTAAACATAATTATATTTTGTGATTATGTCTTGTTTGGTGTATTTTCTTTTTCCTATTTATTTTTTTTTATCAACATATACCTACATACGAGTACTAAATACTTTTCCAGCACCCAATCTATCCCAATCTCCAACTCTCTTTCTCTTTCTCGCTCTCTCTGTCTATGTCTCTGTCTCTCTCTCTCTCTCTCTCTCTTTCGCCCTGTGCTATTCTCTAAAATTTCTGTCAATGTTAATGTATAACCTAAATCAATCAGTATTTGTACTATCGGCTGTTAAGTGTGTATATGTACGTGTGTGTGTATGTGTGTGTGTATGTGTGTGTGTATGTGTGTGTGTGTGTGTGTGCTTGCTTGTATGCCTTTGTGTGTATATGTATGTACAATTATCGTATTTGCGTGTTAGTGCAATTTACTGTTCATTTGAACCAGCCATATACAAAATAGAATATTAAAGTAATCCAAGTAAAGCCTCAATTCACAAAATGCAAAATAAATGGCAGAAATGAACAGTGACTGCTAGCAGTATGCAACACATGTATTCGATAGTCTGCACATATTTTAATTGTCACAGTCCCCGGCAGACCGATCACTATCTTCTTTTTTTTATTTTCATATATATTTATGTATATAAATATATTATTTGATTTTCTTTTATAAATGGAATGTCGCTTCCGTATAACTATGTGTGTATTCATATCTAACTATGTTAACTTGTATCTATAACTGTCGATATGCAGATATTTGTATTTGCTGTGTTTATATAAACATCAAATTTTTGTTCCTTTATCTTTATTCCACTCACACTGAGAGGCTAGTTTAGAGTCGCGTCCCCCAAAATTTGTACTGATCGACGTCGAGCTGCAAATCAAATTGATTTCTCTCTCTCTCCCTCTCTTTCTGTCTCTGTCTCTGTCTCTGTCTGACTCTCCTCCTCCTCCCACTCTGTCTCTGTCTTTCTCACTCTGAGTCTGTCTGTTTGTCCATTGCGATCCGATTATCCACAGTGTGTATGTATATGTGCCGGTTATATCGACTACTATTTGAGTTATGTATTTCAGTTTTACTTGTCATCGGTTCTTCATCATTTATATTTAATACCCCTCATACAAAATCATGCCAGTCCTTGGCTTTAACTCTCCAATTATAATCGTGTATCATTATTAAATCCGCTACAACTCACAACTTTGACAATTACCAACTTACCGCCTACAACTAAGTACTACTACATCAACATCATCAACTACTACAACTGCTACATCATATTTAAAACAGTTTTGTGTGCCATATTTAAGTACTAATCTTAAGCTCAATTGTATTGAAATAAACCTGTACCGGATCAGTACACGATACGCAATGGACGTGGCCGCTTCGGAATACCCGGCAGCGATCGCAAGCCGCTGGTGTTGTCAACATATCAGGATGCCCAACAGCACTTGCCATACGCCGATGACTCGAATGCGGTTACGCCAATGTCCGAGGAGAATGGAGCCATCATAGTGCCTGTTTATTATGGCAATCTAGGTGGGTTTCCCCAACACAAGTCGACCAACCCACCCATCCCAAAATGACATACGCCACTTGTGTGTTTCTGTGTTTATCAAAAGCATCGATTTTAACAACATCGTTTTCACTCATCGCAGGCTCTAGACACTCATCGTATACGTCGCACCAGTCCCGTATTTCGTATACCTCACATGGTGATCTGCTTGGCGGAATGGCCGTCATGGGCGTCAGCACAATGACCAAGGAGAGCAAGTTGCGCAATCGCAACACACGCAATCAATCAGTGGGAGCCACTAATGGCGGCACCACCTGCCTGGACACCAATCATAAGGTTGAGCATCGGGACTACGTAAACATATACGCAATTAATACTGTATCCTATAACTCAAATATAATTCATTTAGGAGATCGGCCTGGAGTGCACGGACGAAGCGGGAAAGATCAAACACCACGACAATCCTTTTATTGAGCCCGTCCAGACACAAACGGTGGTCGACATGAAAGGTATTCCCAATGCTGAACAACACAAAAAAAAAAGAGAGAGAGAGAGAGAGAGAGAGAAAGCAATCTTCTCTTTAATTTGACATATTAATGAAAATCTTCAATTTCTCTCTGGTGTTTTAGATGTAATGGTCCTAAATGATATTATTGAGCAAGCCGCTGGTCGGCATAGTCGAGCTAGTGATCGCGGTGGTAAGTAACGATTTATCGATAATTATCGATTGTTCCACTTTCGTATTACTGCATTGCGTTCATGTTGTACATTCGTCATATCCATTGAATATATATTGTATATTTAAATCAATCGTCTTGCAAATTATCATTTGTTTTCTGTTCTTTTCCATGTGCATTGTTTTCGTTTTGTTTCTTTTTCTATTTTCATTTTAAGAATTAAAAAAAAAAAAAACAAATTCATGTAAATATCTACAAATTAATAAATATTTTTTTAACGTACATTTTACAATTTTCATTTGGCTATTCAATTATTCAATGAACTTTTACTACTATAATAGGCCAAGTGCCATAACGTTTGTTAATATGACAACGGATCTTTGCCCATAGTCCTTTCATATATTTACCACAATACTCTAAAATAAATATCTTTTATGTGACTATCATTCTTGAGTCCTGTTTCGAGTGTCAATGATTTTCAAAAATGCGAAACGCATTCACATCATGAGTTACTTTGTTTAGATAAGGATCAAGCTGAGAGTATTTTTTGTCAATAAATTCAAGATCTAAAATTTTTACCATACATTTATAATTATTATTATTATTTTTTCATTGGTTTTATGGTTGCTTAAGAGTTTTACAAATACCCAAAAACGCATGCATTTTATGCGTTTGAGGTGCTCGCAATGTTGAAAGCCGGCTAATTCAATAATTGATGGATTTATGGCTTGAAAATACATATATATTTCTAGCGTGCTGCATGTGGAATATAGGCCTGTGCATCAGTTGATTAATCGCATTTATTATTTATTGGTCATTTATTAACAAAAAAAAAAAAAAAATTTAAACATAAAAAAATCCGACAACATTTGCTAACCAAATATTTACATGCATTTCTTATATTATGTATATATTTATATATATATATATATATATATATATTTATATATAAACAAATATACATATATACTTACATTTATATTTTGTATTCTCATTTTAAGTTTGTTTTTTACTTATTAACAAAGAATTCAAGAATTCAAAACATACTTAAATATTTTAATAATTATACTTATATAATTACATATGTTTATACCCAAATGAATGACTTCTTTGACTCGTCCATTTTATTTAATGCCGTTGATGCTAACAGAAGAAAACGAAAAACAAAAAAAACAAATTGAACAAAAATATATTTACAAAAAAATATACAAATATGAATTAAAAATTGTAATGCAGCAAGCAAGCCAACACACATCCACCAGTACTTAGATTATTCAGTATATAAATTCAATTTGAAAATTTTTGTATGCCAAATTAACCACGCCAAATCAAATACACAACAATCCACCCACACAAACATTTTGCGAACTGCAAAAATGCCGCCTAATCGCTTCGCCGCCCAAAAGTAGGCAACACATTTTTGGCGCATTTCTAGCGTCCTTCATTGCACCAGCTTTCCTTAGCTTGCTGCACCATTCCATTTAAATTATGCGCTGCTTATTATCCAATAATTATTTAATGGTCATGTTCCAAAATCCACTCTCGTTTTTCTCTCTACTTTTTCCCCAGAGAATTGAATTTCACAAAAAAAAAAGTATATTTGTAGCATAAAAAGTGGAAATTAGAACATGTCCTAATTTGTCTCAAACAAAAAAAAAAAAAGAAAAACCAGAGAGGCTCTAACCACAAAACAATCTTTAGCCAATGTTGGAGTGCAATAAACATTATAAATTTACTTTGATTTATTTTACTAACTACAACTTTTTGTTAGTTTATTGATATGTTTTTTTTACCTGCATGCCAAACTAATTAACTAAGTATTCATTTTCAATATTTACTTGACTTTAATATAGCAATTATTGCTTTTGTTTCGTAGCCGCTTGCATTTAAATTCAATTGCAAAATCAATTTTGACTACATTTTAGCCTAATACTAAATATTTTTAGCATTTTCATCGTTTGTAATGTGAAGTACTTTGCGCATGCTTCTTCAGTAATCAGTAGTCGATCACATTTCACCATCAAAGTAATCACTTGCAAATTAATTGCAATTTTAAATTAGAACTTGAATTACACATTGAAACGCTAAGAAATGAATGCTTAACATCTGTATTGGAACATAATTCGTGCTTACATCATAATATGGATCAACAGCTTAATCAAGATCAACAACAATTGATAGATTTCAGACCATCGATACTATAATAGAACTTCTATTTTGGATCTATCAAACATGGCATTTCTGTATAATTGAAATCCATTAATAGCGACAATAATTTGTATCACACGTCACAGACGAGTGTCAGGACAAAAGTAAAATAAATAAATATAAATTAATAGCTAGAACAATATTAATTGTAATTAATTTACAATCTAAAAACTCAAGTTTCTTTGGAAGTTTCTGTGGATTAGTCTTTGTACAATTTTAAACAAAAAAAAATTGCATATTGCTCAAGTAGTTAGTTTCAGCGTACATCGAGTAGATTAAATTATTTATTTAATAATGGAGCTTCTTAAAGTAAATTATAAAAAGACGAATTTAGAGTATCTTTCATTGAAATCTCAATTCAATTAATTAATTCAAGTAGTTCATAAAGAAATTCAATTACTTTTGTGTTTACTCTTATGAAAAGTGCTCCAAATAAAAGCCGCTCCCTTTTTCAAACGCACACATGAAAAACCTACACATACACACACACTCCTACACATACACAAAACACACCCCTACACACACACACACACACACGAACACACACGAACACGCGTGAGTGTTTGTTTCCTTTTTCCGTTAAATCCGAAAAGCTAACGAATAATTTCCAATGCAATGAAGCTTCAAACAAAAAAAAAAAAACAAAAGAAAAAGAATAACAGTAAAGATAAAGCGAAGATCAAATACTTTCATACAGAACTGTGAAGTTTGATCGTATGCAAATCTGCAAAACAAAAAAAAAAACAAATCTGCTAATCTGGCTGAGTCAAAGTTGGTCAAATCACAACTAATAACAAACTTTTGTATGGTTCAGTTTCCGTTTACTATTTTCCAACAGAAGACGACGACGAGGATGGGCCCACTTTCAAAGACAGGGCACTCGAAGTGATACTCCGAGGCATCGATGTGTTTTGT
This sequence comes from Drosophila demipolita, assembly GCA_035042405.1. NCBI lineage: Eukaryota > Metazoa > Arthropoda > Insecta > Diptera > Drosophilidae > Drosophila > Drosophila demipolita. Next base: position 298,047 of record JAWNLI010000213.1, read on the forward strand.
GTGTGGGACTGCTGCTGGGTTTGGTTAAAATTTCAGGAATGGGTCTCCTTAATCGTCTTCGATCCTTTCGTTGAGCTCTTCATCACGCTGTGCATCGTTGTTAACACAATGTTCATGGCCATGGATCATCACGATATGAACAAGGAAATGGAGCGTGTTCTCAAGAGTGGCAATTATGTAAGTTTCGAGCTATATATATTATATATATATATATAATATAATAATAACACTTTTTTTTAACACTCACCGCACATTGCAGTTCTTTACCGCCACGTTTGCGATTGAGGCGACCATGAAACTGATGGCGATGAGTCCCAAGTACTATTTCCAGGAAGGCTGGAACATCTTTGATTTCATAATTGTCGCCCTCTCACTGCTTGAGCTGGGCCTCGAGGGCGTCCAGGGTCTATCCGTATTACGTTCGTTTCGTTTGGTAAGCAAATAGTTCATCTCGATCCCGGCTACGTAAAATCGAATTATTCTAGTTAGCTCAGGACTTAAGGTAGTTTTTTTTTTATTGGGATCACAAATGTCTACGATACGATTCGGATTTATAATTAATATTTATTGTAGTATCTAAACTAACTAAAACTGGACTTCAAGCCATGTAATGCGTATTAACGCATAAGGTCTTCATATCCGATACATGTTACCCGTTTCCCGTAACCTCTTACCTGTTACCTGTTATCTCTTTTATCTGTTACTATTTTATCCACCAAAAAACACACACAGACAAACACACACATACACACATATACATAGCTAATATTACCCATGTCCTGCCAATTTACAGCTGCGTGTATTCAAATTGGCCAAATCATGGCCAACGTTAAATTTACTCATATCGATTATGGGTCGCACTGTCGGCGCTCTGGGCAATCTGACCTTCGTCTTATGCATTATAATCTTCATATTTGCTGTAATGGGCATGCAGCTGTTTGGCAAAAACTACACAGGTATTATTGTATATGCCCAAACAAGTTCAAATACCAAAAAAAAAAAAAATAAAAATAAATAAACAAACAAAACAAAAAACAATTACCTCCAAACAAAACCCAAAAGCCACAGCAAACAATCGCAACTTTTTAGCGTGCAACAAACATAATTTTGTGTTTTTTTTTTTTTTGTCTACTCGTACCAAGCATTTTCCTAGTTCAATTTACTCAACTACTTTTTACTCGAAGCTAACTAATTTTATAATATTTTATTTTACTTTTCTTTTTCTATTTTTTTTTTTTTTTTTTTTTTTTGATAATTTTTTGCCAAGCATACTTATTTAATATAGCTGAACCTACTTAAATATTCGTAAATTGACAAACCGAATAAGACAAAAGGCAATGCTTTGGGCACGGTTTAAATTTAACATTTCGATTTCCACGTTTTCATAGTGCTTTGCAAAATCGCATTCTAAAACTGAATAACAAAAATTAGATACACATTGTTTTAACACACATACAACTGGCCGGTTCGCATTTGGATTTGACTTTTGAATTTGGCAAGAACGCTAAAGACCCAAAAAAAAATAAATTACGTACTGTAAAAATGGCATTTTTACATGTAAAATGTAGAAGTGGCATATGATAATTACAGTACATAATAATTAACAATTAGGTTAAGAATAACAGCTCTGCAGTAGATATTGTATATATATACATATATGAATGCATTTAATGAGTGAATGAATAAATGTGAGTGAATCCGTGAATCAATCATGCACAGCATGACAATCTATAGCTCTTTTCAGATACATTATTAGTGCTGTGCAGGATATATAGCTACGGTCACATTCGTAGCTTTTATTCATAATTTACCGTTCTTTGCATATCTAAACATAATGCTACATGATTATAAAAATTTTTTTTTTTTTATATTCCTAATGCTTTGCCCGGCTTACAAATCAATAATAATAATACTACTACTACTAATAATAATAATTTTGATAATAATGATAATGACCAAAAATGGCAAATCAACTTTCCATACACCAATTGCAATCGCATCGAATTAAATTGAAAAAAAAAAAACAAAAACGAAAAACAAACGAATCCATAAATCGCCTAATCAAATTAAAAACCAAACCAACACTAAAAAACAAAAAACAAAAAAAAACAATCAATCACTGTCAACATATTAATATCGAAACATAAACCAAATCCAAATCAAACTATAATTCATAATGCAATTCGTAAATGCAGCTGCGTGTTTTCAAATTGGCCAAATCTTGGCCAACACTTAATTTACTCATTTCGATTATGGGCCGCACAATGGGCGCTTTGGGTAATCTGACATTTGTACTTTGCATTATCATCTTCATCTTTGCGGTGATGGGAATGCAACTGTTCGGAAAGAACTATCTTGGTAAGTAATCCAATCGATGCCTCTCAACAGCTTCTATCGATGTGCATTTTATCGTTTCGTAATCGTAATCGTAATCGTAATCGTGTTTCATTTTATTGGTTTCGTAAATTCTAATATATGTCTATGTTTATACATATATATCTATATATATATATATATATAATAGGTTCGGTTGTTAACTGACTATATTATATTATGTGTGTAATGTTTAAGTTGTTTATTTATTTATGTGTTGTTGCTTATATCCGATTATAACTAACTGTGATAATAGTAAAATTGGTACCTGATTGCTTTTCATTTGTTTCTAGATAATTCTATGTAATTTGTCGAATGTGTAGAATTGCTCTCAATTACTGTGTTCTACAATTACTTCAGCAAAAACCTTTCTGTTCTTATTCAATTATGTTTACTTCAAGTAATACTGCTTCCACTTCCAAAATATTAGTCATTAGTCCTACTTATCGAAACCTTACACAGAGTCACAACTCAGGTTGTAATTGTAATTTTTATTAATTAATAATTTGTATTATAATTTGTGTGTGTCTCAGCACAAGCTACAAATCTCATTTGAATACAATATTCAGTTTATTAAATTTTTTTTTAATTTTTTTTACAACTTAAGATTTAGTAGTACAGATAAAAATACAAGAAAAAATATATGTCCGCTTAAGAATTATCGCGCTGAGTTAGCTCCGTCCGTAAATGCAAAAATAAATCAGCTGCAATCATATATTTATATATATATATACATATATATATATATATATATATATATATATATATCGAAGGCCTTCATTTAGTATTTGCGCTGCATAATGTTTAAGTTGAGTTTGGGTCCCATTTGCCTGGCTGGCTGGTGCCTTTTCCTGATTTCTGTAAGTACCATCGTGCAACGCGAACAACTTTTCCTCAACTGGCTTTTTAACTCTAACGTTTTTTCCTAATGTACCATACAAATTATATAGTTAAACAAAAAAAAAAAAAAAACAAAAAACCAACTGCAAGTCTGCAACTTGGCTTATTTTGTAGCATAAGAGCGGCGCGCGATTCGTTTGCGTTTTCCCTCTTTTTCTTTACATATAAATAAATATATGGTTTTTATATGTTTTTTGATTTTTAATATATTATTTTGATTGTGGTTTTTTCTCGCATTTTTCAACACTTTTTTATGGGTGCTGCTGCCACTTTGCACACGCTTTCTGTATGTGGCTTTAGTAATTGAACAAACACGAAGAAAAAAAAAAACAAATTAAATAATACTAAAACCAAAATCTTAATGCACATCTTATTTGATATTAACTCCCCCTTTTTTTTTGTACACCCCCGATACGCTGATAGATCATAAAGATCGTTTTCCGGACGGCGATCTGCCTCGCTGGAACTTCACAGATTTCATGCACAGTTTCATGATCGTGTTCCGGGTGCTATGCGGCGAATGGATCGAGTCCATGTGGGACTGTATGTACGTTGGCGATGTCTCCTGTATTCCATTCTTCTTGGCCACCGTTGTCATCGGCAATCTTGTGGTAAGTGCAATCGATCGTTTGAACAGTATCTATCATATATATATATACATATATATATATCTTTAATGTGAATGTTTTTTATTTTTTTTATAACAGGTTCTTAACCTTTTCTTAGCCTTGCTTTTGTCAAATTTTGGCTCATCGAGTTTATCAGCACCGACTGCCGACAATGATACCAACAAAATAGCCGAGGCCTTTAATCGTATTGGTCGTTTTAAAAGTTGGGTTAAGCGTAATGTTGCTAATTGTTTCAAGTTAATACGTAACAAATTGACAAATCAAATAAGTGATCAACCATCAGGTGAGAGGACCAACCAGATCAGTTGGATTTGGAGCGAAGGTTTTTATCCACTTGTTTTCAATTACTAAACTACTTTTAATTATATAATATGTATAATGTAATAATAATAATAATTATATAATCAATGATATATAATTGCGTTAACGTTAACTTCAATTCATAATTGGCCAAAAATTACATGTTCTAGTTCAGCCAAAACCCAATTCGTCTAAAACTGTAAAATGTTCAATTGTTCCTAGCTAACAATTTGAAAATCAATATACAAAACCACAAATTCTATCTTTAGTTAGTTATCCACTTGTACCCTCCATCCCAACCCCCAACCTGTCATCAAAATCTACATAATGACTTAATATAACAAAAAAAAAAGAAAAACAAAAACAAATCAAAGAAAGAATAATACCAAAAATATATACAAAATAGAATCAAATCGAATACAATCAAATCAAATCAAATCAAATCACATCTCGTTGTGCCATTTTGAATTAACTTTTTTGTTTTTGTTGGTTTCCGTTCGATTTGAACATAATTGTTGTTGTTCAACCTTCAAAGTGACTATGCGTATGTACATATGTATTAAAGTATGTATGTATGGATATGTGTATTTATGTATCTGTATTTGTATATGTACACGTTTCTTTGTACTCGTATGTATGCATCTGGGGCATCAAGAATTGCGCCGAGTGTGACATATCCGCTCACTTCATACCTTGTTAATCTACCTACCTATATAATATAGATCTGTAGATTCGTCATATTCTTAGCGTTAGTATTGCGTATTTAGTGCGTATTTAGCAAAGGTCATATATAAATGCATTACTTAATTTCTTAGTACATCTTTTAACTTTCAACTTGTACTCGTCGCTCTTGTTACCTCGTTTACTCGTTGCCTTCTACACGTTACTCTCTTTATTTATTTTCCTACCAGCCCTTAAGCATTACGTTCTCGTACTTATTTTCACAGCAAATATATATATATATATGTATATATTATACATATTTACATTTATATATATATATAGGTATGTATGTGTATGTATATATAGAGCTAGCAGTTAGAACTGGTCGTATTCGAATTTTGGGTAACACCCATTTACAATGTATCTCCACATAGAACAACTTGTGTCAAGTTTTGGTTTTCAATCGATTTCATAATTCCCACATCCTTTGTGTTTTACATTAAATTTGCACTTAAAAACAAAAATAAAATATAAAACAAAAATTGAACAATTTTGGTCATTTACAAGAGACTCGATTACAAAAAACTACATATTAGCGAATTGCTTACGGTTAACCTGAAAATAAAAGTGAAAATAATAGTAAATTTTAATATGAATTTTTGCTAGATGCCATTTTGTAAACGATGCGAAAATAATTCTAGATACCCATTGTAACGACAATTATATAAATTGAAAGTAAAACAGTGGATTTGATCCTTCATAGTGTTACGAAACTTTTCTTTTCGATATTATTGTTGTCTGTGTATATTGTATATTGTATATGTATGGAATTATTTTTTGTAAAACATAAAAAAAAAAAAAAAAATACCACTAGCACTTAAATTGTATCATTAAGTTGTATATTTAATGTAAACTTAGTGTGTATGTAATACTCATTTGAACCCAAAAGCCAGGAATCAAACCATATTGCCAAGCAAACAAATGCGACTGACTTACACACGGATTACATAACATAAGTTTTGACTGGCTTTTGGATATGACAGTATTGAGCATTGAGCCCAATTTCATATTGCTATCGACAATTAGATCATCCATTTAGCGATCATCTCATCTCACTCTGCAGCTCTTTCTTTGGGAGCCCGATCAGATAATTTACCGATATGCGTTGTTCGCTGTTGTGTTGTTTGAGCGTACAAATTTGGACCGCTGTCAAAGCGACGTTTTTTCAACTGTCTTGTTATCGATATTTATCGCTGCAGTTTAGAAAGCGTACGCTCTACAAAAAGTGCATTGAAAATGTATGTGATGTGTTTTGTGTTTCACTATGTGTCGTAACCGAAAAATTGATCCCAACATGATATTAACCGCATAACTATCTTTATTCTTTTCATTTATGTGTTTTGGCTTGTCATGATTTAAAAAAAAAAAAATTAAAAAAAAATAATTAACGCATTGCATTGGTCAACGTGTCAAACAACGCATCAAATCTATCATACTATTCAACCAACCAAATCAAATCAAAATATAATTAAAAAATACAAAAAATAATAATTTATAAATGATCGACCGAAAAACGACAACATCAACAACAATAACAACAACGACAACAACAACAACAACAACAACTCTTTAATGCGAACGGCAACTGCTTGTGTTGAATTCGTGTGAATTCGCTTTATGATTTCCATCATTACCCATACATGTACAACCATATATACATACGTATATACATATATACACATATGCTGTATATGCTATATATACCATATCTATATTATGTAACATGTAACATGTAACATGTACATATCGAAAATTAAATGTCTATAACGAAATGCAAAATTCGGATACGAAAGGAAAGGGCGTTTGTCGTTGTATATCTGCAGAACATGGTGACAACGAGTTGGAACTGGGACACGACGAGATCCTCGCTGACAGTTTGATCAAGAAAGGAATTAAGGAGCAGACACAGCTGGAGGTTGCCATTGGTGATGGTATGGAGTTTACGATACACGGCGATATGAAAAACAATAAGCCGAAGAAATCCAAATATCTCAATAATGCAACGGTAAATAAGACAACTCGAATTTAATTACAAAACTATTCAATTTTTAATTACGATTATACATGCCACATATGAACATACATGTACGCATAACATATATATATATGTACATACATGCATATATGCCTATTGACATATATATATGCATCAACTTTAGATGAAACATTGAAAAATATGATGATATAAAAAAGTTTATCAGTTTTTCTAATATTATAGTCAAAAATATTAATTAAGTGTTGTCCGCACATATTAAAAGGAAGATTCTCAATAGACAAGTTTAACTAAAAACTCTTGACAAATTTTTTAATTGATATAGTCATTTGGTCGCACATTTTGGATGTCTCCAGGAAATAGATAAAAAAAACTGCTTGCAGTTTGCATAGAAAAATCCGAAAGCTGATCAAGAATTAATATACTTAATTGTTGGCATATGTGCATACAGATATGCGTTTGTGTGTGTGTGTATGTGTGTACATATATTGAAAATTATATATGTATGTTCTATGTGTAACTTTTAGTACTACTACAAACCTATGTATTTTATTATTATATACATATTTAGACTAATTTCTTAACGACAACAAATTGATTTATATTATTTATTCATTTCCTTTTCGTTCATTTTTTTTGTTTTCTTTTACATATAACTGTCTATATGTGTACTGTTATGTGTGTGTGTGTATTCCACAATCCAATCAACCAAAAAAAAAAAAAAAAAATTATCAAAAAAAAAAACAAAAAAAAAAACAAAATGATAACTCAACCAACCAATCCAACCAACTGAACCCGACACTTGAACTGAAATCGTTCCAAAATATAAAAAATATATATATAAATAATTATACAGATGATTGGCAACTCAATTAACCACCAAGACAATAGACTGGAACACGAGCTAAACCATAGAGGTTTGTCCTTACAGGACGACGACACTGCCAGCATTAACTCATATGGTAGCCATAAGAATCGACCATTCAAGGACGAAAGCCACAAGGGTAGCGCCGAAACGATGGAAGGCGAGGAGAAGCGCGACGCCAGTAAAGAGGATTTAGGTCTCGACGAGGAGCTAGATGAGGAGGGCGAATGCGAGGAGGGCCCACTCGACGGTGATATCATAATACATGCAAACGACGAGGATATACTTGACGAGTATCCAGCTGATTGCTGCCCCGATTCGTACTATAAGAAATTTCCAATCTTAGCCGGGGACGATGATTCGCCGTTCTGGCAAGGATGGGGCAATTTACGACTGAAAACTTTTCAATTAATTGAAAATAAATATTTTGAAACAGCTGTTATCACTATGATTTTAATGAGTAGCTTAGCTTTGGTAAGTCAACTACAACAACTACTTACAAAAACTAAAAAAAAAAAACAAAAAAAAAAAACAAAAACAATATTTGATAAAATATTTTTGCCATTTTGAATTGTTGCAATTCGAAAAACTTGCAACAGTTTGGAATCTCACAAAAATAATTTACAATAAATAAATTAATTAAAACAATTAAAACAAATACAAAAAAAATATAAGTAGTTAATCAAGCATTGCTTAAACTTTACCAAAGTTGATTGCTTCATTTTATTCTTTCTTTTGAATTTATTATTTGACTCTAGAGTCAATTAGAGTTTGCTAGTGCAGCTTAGTTTAGCCTAGAGTAAATATTTTTTGTACAACATACATGAAATTGACTAAAAACATAATATGATTTCATTAAATTAATTTCAAACTTTTACTGATGGCAACACATTTCACAATGCTTAATGCCTAATTGCTTATGATAATTAAATAATTAAACCCCATAAAACCGATATGATCATCAAATGATCTTAATTAAATCCCACTTTCTTATATGCCAGCCAGCTAGCTTGTTGCCATCAGTAGAGTTTCAGTTTATATGGCTTTCGTTTCATTTCAAATTTCAATTCAAATTCAATTAACAAATATAACATGTACATATCAATTAGTCTCAACCAAAATTTACTTTTGACCTAAGCTCAGGCACACTTCAGTCAAACGGTGTGTGTCTTTGCTTAGGTCAGAAGTGCACTCGCTAAATCTGTACGATCTAATTGGAATTATCGGCACATTGAGTTTGAGGGCTTTTGTTTAGCGTTAGCGTTAGCTTATTGTGAGAGACGCCTATGCGTATTATTTCAAGAATTTTGTCTTCAATTTCTTTGAAAATTTTTCTTTAATTGCGTTTGACTTTGATTTGTCCGTAAACGAAGAAAACACACAAAAACAAAATTCAACAAAGTTGCGTAAAAAGTAAAAAAGAGAAGAAAAAAAAGAAAAAAACAAAACAAGTATGATATTAATATTAATAATAAAAGAAGTATAGATACTGTAATATGAGTAAAGTCTGTAAAATGGCTACACATATTTAATTACCATATTGTTTACGATTATCTAGCTTCTTATACTGCTTCTAGATACAATTTGTATGTACTTGTAATGCATTTCTTTTACAAATAACTCAAATACCCCCCACCTCCATCCGCGTAATGCAAACAGGCTTTAGAAGATGTCCATCTGCCACAAAGGCCCATACTGCAGGATATTTTATACTATATGGACAGAATATTTACGGTTATATTCTTCTTGGAGATGTTAATCAAGTGGTTGGCGCTCGGCTTCAAAGTGTACTTCACAAATGCGTGGTGCTGGCTTGATTTCGTTATTGTCATGGTAAGTCCACATGTTGGCCAATTAGAAAAGCATTCTCTTTTATGTTACTTATCACGAACCGAATCCGAATTAATTATTGACTTCTGCTTTTGAACCAAAACGATAAGATCTTAAACCAAAAATTCAATATAGAAACAAACTTTTACATTTTACATACAAAAAAAAAGAAAAAAATTTCTTTACTAAACTAACACCTATACACAAAAAAAAAAAAAAAACAAATAATAATAATAAATAAATAAATACACTGACTGACCATTGGACTATATTGTATATGTAGAAGAAGAAAAAACCAACTTTATGAATATGTAAATGATTTTTATTTTTGCTATAAATTTTAAACATTTACATATACTTATATATGATAATAACTTTGTTCAATGCTGCATATAAATTATGTAACGGTTAACAGTTAGGAGATCTACATAAATAGAACATATGTGTGTAAAACATACATATGTTAACATAGTAGTATAACAATGAATCCCCGTAAGCAGCCATGTATAAAATCCTGTTGCTATATTAGACTATATAAAAGTTTTAGTGAATTTAGTTAGTCATTTATTTAGTTTAGACTAAGCATAATTACAACTTGCACATAACCTTAACATTAATAGATACATATATATAGATCATATCAATTCCACTTGAAACTTGAGTTTGCGTTCGATTTTCGTTTTTAAGTTTGATTACAAATTTAATTTTGAATGGTATCTGAAGCGGCTTATGCTCAAATACAAAATTATTATATATGGTTACTTATGGTCATGGAATGGTCGTTTAGCTGTCGCTAATCAATTTGGCTGCGGTCTGGTCCGGAGCCGATGATGTGCCCGCCTTCCGCTCGATGCGGACCCTACGCGCTTTGAGGCCATTGCGCGCCGTTTCGCGATGGGAGGGCATGAAAGTAAGTAGTTTCCGTTGGGAATCTCTATTAGACACGCACACACACACACACACATATAAATACACTCACACACACACACACACTACTCTGTCTCTCTCTTTCTCTTGTACTTGTGCATTTGTGTGTGTGTGTGTATTGCGCTCGCTCTCAATTTCCATGTCTCTCTCTCTCTCTCTCTCTCTCTCTATTCCTCTCTGTCTCTATTCTGCTATCTGTCGCTGCGTGTGTGTGTGTGTGTGTGAACTAACATTTATGTATGTGTTGTGTGGCTAAGCACTAGTGTGTATCCTCAGTTGCATATATGTGAAAATAATATACATATATATCTATGTTGTATGTATGTACATATATACAAATAAATGTTGTAACCCACTGCTATTTTAAGAAATTTCTCTTAATTATTAAATATCATAATTACTCATCAAATTCACTGAGTATCTTTCGCTCTCTATCTCTCTCTCTCTCTCTCTGTCCATCTCTCGCGAGATCTCTTTTGCGCTGTATTTCTCTGTATCTTTCTGTTGTGCTGCTTACATTCGTTTATTTCGCGTGTAAGCGAAACTGCACCAAACTAACTGTTTTATACAGTGCCGACCATAATTAATCTGCTGCAGCAGTTTAAATCGTATACGCCTGCAATTTTATTATTGCGAAACGCGTAAATGACTGTCAACATTTTAGCTACATATATACATATCTATCTCAATATGTGTGTGTGTGTGTATGAGTGTATCTGTGTGTTTTTATTGTTACATACATATATATATATATATATATATATATATGTATATATATGTATATATATATATATATATATATTATCAGCTGTTATCTGTGTTGAATAACAATCAATTGGCACTGTGCTAACTGTTATTCCCGCTAGCTTGGATGTACATTATTTTTGTGTTATTTATCCCCCAGCAATATATATTATGTGTTCTACATTTATGGATGTATGTATGTATGTATGTACGACAATTGTCTATTATATTATCGTATTAACATGCATATATGTACGTATGTTTGTACGTATGTATGTATACCATTTACCCATGCTTTTTGTTATCAACTTTGTCAACACAACGACATTGTTGTGTGTAGAGGTGGTGGTAAATATTGAGCTTTAATTATTTTTACATTTATTCATGTCATCATGTACCCACTTATGTTTACAAATTAATGTATGTATGTATGTATGTACATCTGTATTAATCATGTACGTTGCTACCGTGACGCTTTAGCTTTGTATATTATGTATTTATACTGTCAAACTGTTATATACATTTATTTTGGATAAGTACAAAACAGTCGCATAGTGTAGCATCAACTTTAGATTGTAATTTAGGCTAGTTAAGTCATTACGTATAACAGTTGTACAATATGTATTATAATTATATCATATGTATTAAGCCGAACGTACTTGCTAAACCATTTAACACATATGTATGTTACCGTACATAAAATGATGTACAGCTATCAGAATTGTATAAATTGATTTATTAGCCCCCATTAGTCCACTGTATACGCATTTACAAATGTACATCCCTCAAATCCCGTTAACAGTTGAGCTTTCCACCGATCTTAGAAATTAGAGTAAATAATAGCATTTATTATAACAACCATACGAATACACAAAATAAAGGACCTGAGCCCGGAACACCAAAACCAAAACCCGAACCCGAACCAGACCCAAGACCTAGTCCCTTAGCGGCACCAAATACTTATATTCAAATATATATATATATATAAATATATATATGTATATGTATGTTGACATACATATATAATATTTTCAGATGCACCACCACTGTACAGGAAAACCTTCTCGACTTAAGTGTCGCCTATTGTAAAAACGGAATAAGCACAATATTGATTTTTTGTTGAACTGTATATATATATACATAATATACATAAATATATATTATATATTCGAGATGTATATAAGAGTATAGTACTACACATATATTGTTAACAAACACCCCAATAGAAACGACAGTCGAATACAAGTGCAATTGTCAGCATTTGACAAATCTGACAAATCATACGCAGTGGTGGCAGTGTTTTACTTATATACAAGCCGCATCCAAAATCTAACAACTATTCTCAGAGTGACAATGGTCACCGCTTGGTCTCACTGGGCATTATTTATTCAATTTAAGCCCAACCAAGCAACTCCGAAACGAAAGCAAACAAAATAAGATCTTTTGTACCTACCAACCAGCCAATGGAATCCACGAACCAATCGAGTCCGGCAGCAAAGTTTGAGCAAAAATGTGTCAATATAAAGACAAAAGCCAAAAGATAAAAACCACATAAATATTTTCAAGATAAACGCATCTCCTTAAATCAATAACAAACAAAAAACAAGAAAAACCTAGTGCAAATGTCGCACGGCTACACAATAGACCAAAAGGCAATGCAAACGCCACTGTTTTATCCTAAACACACTCACACTCACACACACACCCACACACACATACACACACACACACAGAGATGTGTGTGCTTATATGTCAGCACTTACCATTGTAATAACTGTAATTATAACTCTAGTTTTTCATGCCCACAAAAGAGAAATTACAATCATTTGGTCCATTTGTGTCTGCCTCTTGGCGCTTGCATGCCGCATTCGTCCATTGTGGAGCATTGTGCGGCTGTTAAAGGTGCAACAGCAAATTTTTTTTTTCTTCCCTCCTCAGGCGAAAGGTGAGTGAGTGTGTGTCAGTCAGTCCTTCAAGGTGTTCCGAGTACCTCACACACACGCTCACACAGACCTACTCTTTCTGAAAGTTTCTCGATCTCTTCTTCTCTTATACCCATTCGAACTAACCCCAAACGAATATCCTACACATAATTTATACAAGAAAAGAGGCACTCGATGCCTATTTATCAATCTACTCTTATACTTATACTTATACTTAAACTTATACTTACTCTCCATGTGCCATGAGTGTTGTGTAATCTCCTGCAAGTTGTGTTGTATCGAATGTTCACATACCCTTCAGCGGTAATTGTACTTGTCCAATTGTAGCGTATACTTGAACCACAACTACTACATGCATAACAGCAACAACAACAACAACTACAACTACAATACAATAAGTATGCGTATTTCCAATACTCAAACCTTATACTATTTACTATATTCTACATCTATGTGTTAACATGTTTCGTTTGTGTGCGTGTGTATCAGTCGATTTACCTCCTTTACTCCTTTATATTTATTTAGCTAACTAAATACTTACATATGTTGTATGTGTTTTGCAAGTACAAACTATATGCCTAAAATATATATGTATACCATAACACTAGCCTACCATATAAGTTATATCTGATTAAGTCTAAGCAACTGAATTGAAATATATTCAGGCTTAAGCGATTGCGCAAGTAAGTTTTGCCGTTAGGCTCGTTCCGCCATTTTGTACCAGAGTACAACAGCAGTAAGCAGCAGCTAACTTATATCTCAATTCTTAAAAAAAGCTTTTTTCAGTTATGTATGTATTTTATATGTCATATGAGCTTGAAACAAGAACAAGTACGACAGGACAAACCAACTTACCCAACTTAACTAAAACAGTACCCAAAAACCAAAACTTAAAAAAAGAAAAATCAACTAATTTTTAAAATTGAAGTTCGAAAACAGACACTTACATGTATCGTATCTATTTATTAAAATAATAAAAAAAAAAAACAAAACAAAATACAACAAACAAATAGCAAATAAATCTAAATAAATTGTTAAACTTGGCACTATTCGAACTATATCGAAACTAGGTATCGCTTATCAACTTCGTTGCTTCACTTGTTGGAGCTGGTGGTATTCAAGCCTTCAAGACTATGCGAACGTTAAGAGCACTGAGACCACTACGTGCCATGTCCCGTATGCAGGGCATGCGGGTACGTACTTTCATACAAATACATTCAAACAATACCAAATACAAACAAAAAACAAAAAACAAAAAAAAAACCAAATACAACAACCAAACAACAAACAGCAAACTTTTAAAACAACATTCAAATATCATCATTCAGTATCAAATTCAATCAAATTCCACAGCGCAATTCATATTTTCGATAACAAACAAAAAAAAAAAACAAAAAAAAAAACAATAACTGCTGTTGCAGTTGTGAACACACTCTTATACGCGCGCTGTATTACTCTTATACATATTCATGCCACAATTTACAAGCGAATAACCACCAAAACACACACAAACACACAAAATACCAATAACCCAACCACTAACTAATTAGTTAATAATAACCATCAAATGTATTTAGTCGAAATATTAGCAAAACTTTAAATACAAAATTAAAAATTATATAAAAATACATACAAAAAATAAAACAAATTTCATTAATTATCAAAGTGCAGCAGATAATTTGGTTTTTTTTTTATATAGATTTATTCGTGTTATACATAGAATGCATCCATATTTTGTTGACTGATTAGATAAACATATTTGTAATATTTTTATACTGAACACCTACTCTTTTTTCGTATTTTATTTGATTTTCTTTTTTTGTGTTTTTTAAACTAAACTTGATCGTATACCGTTTTACCGTACTCAACATACTCGTACTCGTACTGCATAAGTAATTAGTTGCTCCTATTTTTTTTTTAGAATTTCCTAATATATCTCTCACCACACCCACAAGATCCGCCTCTCAGCTTCATCAGCATCAACTCCGCTCACTCTCACTCTCACTCTTTCCCCCTATCTATATCTCCTGCTCTGCTGTCTCTCTCTCTCTCTCTCTCTCTCTCTCTCTCTCTCTTATTCTTTTTGCTAATTGAAATGATAATTTCAGTGCTTCACAATTAACTACTGGCTAAATTATTCGTAGATTTTTTTCATACACAACTACAAAAAAACTGAATTTCGATCCTATCTACTCATTGCCTGCCCAACACAGCCACGAAGCAACTTACGTTTCATCAAATCCCAAAGTTACATTACCTGCATATGTAAATATGTATGTACACTAATACAAATAAAAACAATCCAAAAAACCACAAGAACAACAACAACATTGTCGTACATATGCCAAAATTAGTTAAACAACTTTTACATTCGTATTAAATAATAATTTGAATTGAGTAAAATTATTGTAAAAATTATTTGGAGTGGAGATGTGTAGCTAAAAGCGGATGTCAAAATTTAGGAACGATGTGTTCTAAATGAGAGGCTATCTGTGGTGTAGCAATATAATTAATTCTTTTAAAGATTTAACTATTAAAATGTTCAGTTTTTATTTAAAAATGTATCTATGTGTATAAAATTGAGTATTCTGTCATGCGTATGAACATTTGTTCAGTTTGGCTTAGATATTTTTGTAAAATTTAATTTCAATTAAAAAATTGCGCTGATTTATAATTAAAACAAATATATTATACATATACACAAATATTTTGCAAGAAATAGGAGTTTCGTTGTAAGCAATAATTTTGATAAATAAATTTTGTTAAGGTTGGATCTGCTTGGATAGTTGATATTTAATTTTATTCCGTAAATAGGTTAATTATCCAATTCCCGTTTGATATCATCTACGATAATGCATATGCTTAGTTAAGTTATACATATAAAATATCATACGATAATGAGCACCAATTCTAAACCCCTTTTAACTTAGAGTTAATGCACCAACAAGAATTCTATATGCCACTACTACTAATCACCTCCACTTTCACATCACTGTTGTGTTGTATAGTGTATGCAATTTACTGCTTCTGCATCTGCTGCTTTATTATATATATAAAACTGATTGTAATTTATGCAAGTTCTTAACGCCTGATTTATGCTTTAAATATATATTTAGTATAATGCAAAGAACACAATTAGACATTGACATTATAGACACCCATAAGTATTACTAAACAAATGCCATAACACCATATCGATAACACCAGTTCAAAACACAACTCGCAACAATTGCTGATTAAATAAATACTACATATCTTAACATCAATGTACTTTATCATGCTTACCACACACACACACACACACTTTTTATACATTTAATTATAAATTGCTATTACTATCAAATTGACTAAATAACTCTCTGCATTTATTGTATTATATTCTATATACTCCCCCGACAAAAAAAATAATAATAATAATAACAAACAAAAAAAAAAAACCTTAAACCACCATAAATCATCTACACCACTGTTCCCGAAATCCACATCTTCCACATCAACCTGAACCTGAACAAATACCTTTTGAAAATTCCCCCACATCGCAATCGACATCTCGACATCGACATCGTTGCCAACGACGACCCGATCAATGTGCAATTCGTGTTCCAAACCAAAAAAAAAAAAAAAAATGATATCAATACTAAATTATGATAAAACCAGGTCGTCGTTAATGCGCTGGTACAAGCTATACCGTCCATCTTCAATGTGCTATTGGTGTGTCTAATATTTTGGCTAATTTTTGCCATAATGGGTGTACAGCTTTTTGCTGGAAAATATTTTAAGGTACGTTCAAACGATTTTCCAAAAAAAAAAAAAAAAACAACTCAAATTTAAGTCCAAAAACAAAAAAAAAATTACCAAAAACCAAATACCGTTTATCAAATTCAACCAAAAACGTTACAAAGTCGAAAAATGGTGCAATTCTCATAAAATGAGTTTGTGCTATTTTTTTACATCAAATTCAAATCCAAGCAGCACTTAATTAGCAAGCAATCAAAAAAAAAGCGTCTTCTACTTGAAATGAAATGCGTATCTTTGCATCTATTTTTCGTAAATAGTTGATCAAATCAAACTAAAATCAAAATTCAACTCAAAATACTCGTACTATGCAGAAAACCCTTCTTCGAAGTACTCGTACTGAATGCATACTACTCATTAACAAGTACGAGTATAGCAAAAAAAAAAAAAAAAAAAAAAAATACCTTTATTCGTACTTGTCCCGACTCTTGTCAATATGCTGCTGTACATACTCCGGTAATACTTGTGTGTGTAAGCGTGTATCCAATATACACCTCCAACATATATCTACCATATGTACTTTCGAACAATGCCCAACTGTATCGCGTCGAACTGCATTCCAGTTAGGCAAACAAAGAGCATGAATAGTTGCATATATTAAACCAAGTAAACCATGCGACAAGTCAGTTGCACCAATTAATTAACTATAAATTAGTACACTTTTTAGTACTAGCATTTAGTTTTGCCTTTTGCACAAAATAACAATGTAACAATAACCGATATCTGATATCAGCCAAGGGGCTTCAATCAAAAATATTAACTATATAATGCTAATTAGCTGCTGAATTTACACATACACACACACACACACACATATATTTACACCACTACTACAATAACTTGTAATGCCTAAATTAAAAAAAAAATATATATATATAATTATATATTTTATTTTATTTATTAGCCGTAGCATTATTAGCAATTAATTAATTTAAAGTGCTGCTTAAACACTCCCCAAAAAATATGCGGTTTATTATCTAATTTTTTTTATTCTATCAAACTGAAAACAAAAATCTTAAAAAAAAAAAAATACATTTGTACTTCGTTATAAAGACTACTTAACTTAAATTAAATTTTTAACTCTTGGTGAAAATTCGATATGATGAAGTTCAAATGTAAAATGCATTTTTGATTCGCATTTTGCTCGCAATTTTGCCCGTTGTTTTGCAATATTAACTGCTCTAAAAAAAACCGTTCATTTTGCTTATTGGGGCCGTGTGAAAGCAGCGAATTTTTTTTTATTTACCTTATATGTAATTTCGCCCAACTGAAATACATTTTTCCTTAATTAAATTTGGGATAAACAAAAAAACAAAAATGTTTGTTTTGAACAAAAAACGATGTTCACGACGACAACGCCCCGACGCTAACAATGATGAAACTGATGATGATGCTGATGTTGATGTTTGTAATGTTAATGATGATACCGATGTCTACAGTGTGAAGACACAAATGGAACGAAGCTCAGCCATGAGATCATACCAAATCGCAATGCATGCGAAAGCGAGAACTACACGTGGGTGAATTCAGCAATGAATTTCGATCATGTAGGTAACGCGTATCTGTGCCTTTTCCAAGTGGCTACCTTCAAAGGCTGGATACAAATAATGAACGATGCAATCGATTCACGAGAGGTAATGTTGTCCACTTTGCGTATGTACTTACATATTTACCCTATAAATAATTTATATAAATATTATAATAACACACTTATTGCTCATACAAACTATTTATTTGGTAATGCGCTTTACAAAAAAAAAAAAACAAAAAAAAAAACAATAAATGAATTAAACGCAATCTATATTTATATAAGTCTGTAATTTAAAGTAATTTTCGATTAATCAACATTTATATCTATATATTTTTTTTCTTCTTTTTTATATGAACTACAACAACAATGAAAACAACACTATACTACAACAACACACACAACAACCACAACACTATGGCCACACCAACACCAATAACAACAACAACTACAACTACACTGCCGAATAACACTAAAAATGATCCATTCACAAATCAAACCCAACCAATGCGAATTGCAACACAAAATTCCATGATACGAAAAAAAAAAATGTGATATCGATATCGTTATCGTTATCAATCATCGAAACGCCAAACAGGTGGACAAGCAGCCGATTCGTGAAACGAACATCTACATGTATTTATATTTCGTGTTCTTCATCATATTTGGATCATTTTTCACACTCAATCTGTTCATTGGTGTTATCATTGATAATTTTAATGAGCAAAAGAAAAAAGCAGGTGGATCATTAGAAATGTTCATGACAGAAGATCAGAAAAAGTACTATAATGCTATGAAAAAGATGGGCTCTAAAAAACCATTAAAAGCCATTCCAAGACCAAGGGTAAGACAACAACAAAAATACAAAATAAAATAACAAAAAAAAAAAAAAAAAAAGAAAAAAGAAAATACTAAAAACAAAACTAAGTTTTAAACTAAGCCAAAACTAAACTAACAAACAAAAACAATCAACATAACTATGCAAAAACCAGAAATCTGGAATATTATCTTAAATACCAAAATTTATATAAAATAACGAAAATATTTTAAGCATGCTAAGCGATGGGCGTTTCAAATCTTCAATTTCTTAACCTCAATTGATGATATAATTATTGAAAATCGATTGTAAATCGTTCGAAACTGAGCGAAATCAGCTCAATTTCAAAATATTCCAATTAACGTCAGCTCCATCGTGTGCCCAATAATCAATATTAAAATGATTTATCAAATATATAACAATAATGACAATAATTAAACACTTGAAAAGTCTTCGTAATCGCGAAATCTGTGCCAATCGTATTCAAATTGTATATATATATAACTTAATGTATATATGATAAACACTTTTTTCTATGTGTTAACCGAAAACAAACAAATACAGACAACGGACAATATTCATAGCTGACATAAAAAATGAGACAGTTAAACAAAAAACTAGTTAAATACAAAATGAGACAGACAGTTTGTAATTTACTTAATTACTGAGACAGTGAATAGACTCGAGCAAATGACAAAAACGGAGGACGGAGGACGGAGGACGGTAGACGGAAGACAGAAGACGGAAGACGACAAATACCCTTGCAATCTGTATAGATTCCTTATCAACTAACACTAACCGCAATTCAAATTCAATTTCAAAGGCCCTGTTCTCTAGCAATATTTTGTTCAAGTTGAATAATGGATCTTAAAACAAGCGCAAAGTTGAGTCGCTGGAATAGCTGCCGTAGTGTGTGGCATGCACATCTGTATATGTATGTGTATATATGTATGCAACAATTGTGCATAGGTTAATATTTAATTGTGAGCACCCTACTGTTGCCATTGAGCGTACTCCTAATAGCATACTATGTTCTCGACATGCTACTGTTTTTCTTAAATAACTATACTTAATTTCAATATCAATATTTAAGTATTGTGTCCGTTTGGTTGTCTGTACTTAAACATTTTTATGTCTGCCAATTTATAAGCTGGACAAACATAAAATTTTATGCCAAAATTCAAAAAAAAAAAAAAAAAAAAATCGATCTAAAAAAATTTATCTATGTATATACTCGTAACTACTCTCAACTCTCTCTCTCTATCTCTCTCTCTATCAATCTATCTCTCTCTCTCTCTCTACACACTCTCTTTATCTGTATATCTCTCTCTCGCTCTATTTTTAATAATGGCCACCTAAGTGCATGTTTCTTTTAACTAATGTACATAAAAACAAATTAAAAAAAAAAAAAAAAAACTGGCACGTGACTGAATCATGTTCTCGGCATGTTCCTAGCGTTTAGTCACCTCTCCAATTAGACACTGCTAACTGGCATGAATTAATGAACATAAATGAGAAAGCAAATCTAAATCTAATACACAAAAAAAAAGAAAAAAAATTAAACATTCAAATCGACGGACTTGTGAAAACGTCATCAGACCACGACCGTAGCGGCACGTTTTATAGATCTATATCTGTATTTAATGCTCAAATACTTATATAAATACTCAATTATCCAATTAACCAATTACTACTCCAAAACTATTCAACAATTACTCAAATACTCGTGAATGCTGTCTGTCCTTAAGATGTAGTGTGTATGTAAAGTCTGTTCTCATGTTTAATAACCAACAATAATAACTTAAATAAACGCACTGACTCACTGATACACTCTTGTGATATGTATGTATTAATATACATGTGTTCCATTATACGCATACTCTACTGTACATACAGGTACGCGCTGATCATGGAAAAAAGATTGCTATTGGCACAGATCTGCAACGCAAATTGTTAAAGCAATGATTAAAAATATAATTAACAAATAACAAATATAATTGAATATTATTCGAATATAACCAAATGAAAATATAGCGTCTAACGATAATAATTATATTATTCAACAAATAACCCAATAATAACAAACAAATGAATAACGAGTTGAAAAACAAACTCCTTATAGATTCATAAGTACTTCTATGTCTATGTACATACATACATATTGTGATGAACAATCATGTATGTATATGTATAATTGTTTAAATGCGATCGTGGTAAACTAATTGTACTTATACCAAACTCTTCTATTCTTTTTTTTCTTATCTCTCTTCTCTTCCTTGTGTTTGATGTCCTGATGTGCGTTTTCATTTTTAAATATCCTTCAACCTTATTTCAAATGTGACTTTAACATTTTTGCGTTACTCTTTATATTGTTTTCTGTTCGTTTTGTATTTTGTTTTGTTTCTCCTCTTCTCCATTTACAGTGGCGTCCACAAGCAATAGTCTTTGAAATAGTAACCGATAAGAAATTCGATATAATCATTATGTTATTCATTGGTTTAAACATGTTCACAATGACACTCGATCGTTACGATGCGTCGGACACGTACAACGCGGTCCTTGACTATCTCAATGCGATATTCGTAGTTATTTTCAGTTCCGAATGTCTATTAAAAATATTCGCTTTACGATATCACTATTTTATTGAGCCATGGAATTTATTTGATGTAGTAGTTGTCATTTTATCCATCTTAGGTAAGTAAAAATGCCAAAATTTAAAAAAAAAAAAAAAAAATATATATATATACATATATCAATTTAAAGCTATGAAGCTAAAACAAACATAGGCAACTTTACCATCCAAGTTCCTAGCCAAAATGTACGAAAATCCCCCCTCCACATAACCGTACGCACTTGCTGTATGTGTCTATGTCTCTTTCTCTCTCTCTCTCTCTATATATATCTATCTCTGTATCCCTCTCTCTCTAAGCACACAATCTGTATCTATGTTTTTCATTGCCAGTATTATTAATATCAGTCGAAATGCTCTTTAATAAAGACACAGAACGCTCCTTCTCCTTATATAATGTTACTAACTTGCTGTCGTACTTAAAAGTATTTTCAATTGTCCAAATTGTTAAATGTTGATTCGTAATTCGTATTTTATTGTTGTTGTTTGTTTCCAACAAAAAAAAAAAAACCTAAACTTACAAAAAAAAAAAAAAAACTTTTGAAACGTAATTTAATTTGTTGTATAAAATTTGTTTTTTTAATGGTTGCTCATGTAATGATTGCGGCTCTTTGGCAATCCCTACATACATACATACATCCAAAGTAGAGTAATATCTAAATAAATTATGTATATGTAGATTGTGCAATTATGCCAGATATTATATGAAACAATCTATTCTCGTTGTGCTTAACGTATTCCAAATGATTTGTTAGTTTTGTGGTCTGATTTTGTTGTTTGATTGTATAACAGTTATGACTAGTTATTCTAGCTATTATACTAACTGTTATACATGCAAATGTGAAGTCAGTTCTTGTTCTCCTTATTGTTGCTTATTTAAATGTTGTAAATTTATTGTAAAATTAGTAAAAAATTTTGACGTTTTTCTGTTCTTCAGTTTGATTTTATTGTAAGTGTATAAATTTAGTGTTTATATATATAAATACATATATATATATATATAAATACATATATATATATATATAAATACATATATATATATATATAAATACATATATATATATATATAAATACATATATATATATATATATATATATATATTGTTGTCGATTTGTATTTTAATTGTTGTTGTGATTGTTGCTTACAAATATTGAAAAACTATTGAGATAATTATATATATACATGAGTATACAAAATTCGATTATTCTTTTCAATTATGATCTTAAAATGATTGAGTATGTTCTTTTTTACATTTGTTTTATTGTTAATTAATCTTGCTGCCAGTTTCAATGAAAGTTTTCTATTATTATCGAGTTTATTATTATCTAGCCGACGTTTGCTACAGCTTAACAATTGCGCATACGTAAGCACAAAACCTTCAGAAAAAAAAGAAATCGAAACAAAAAGTGAAAACAATTAATAAAAATGGAATCACCTAACGAAATGAGAATCCAATTTTTTTTTTTGAATGTGTGCTGATCTTCAAAATCGCCGCCCTTTACCTCTTTAACTTAACTTGGCTACATGTGTCTGTTGTTTTTGAAAAATGTAACAAATTTAAAAATGGCTTTTTGTGTGGAGTAACGAGAAGAAATTGTACAAAAGATGGCTTAAAATATGCTTTACTACATTAATTTTTGCAACAGAGAGCTTCCATTTTATACTAACCTTGTACATAAAAGGGATGCTGTTATTATTTCTGCTGCTCCTTAATAAAATGAAATCAACATGAATTCCGTGCTAGCCCATTTGTGAAACCGAACCCGAACCCATACCCGAATCAGAACCAAAACCAGAACAAGAATTATTATCAACCATAACTACTCAGGAACCCGACCCAATGAATAGTACACTTTATTGTACTCACTGACCTTCTATAATTACATTTTATTGTTGTCTTTTCATTTTGATTATCAAAACAAAACAAAACAAAATTACAATATTTAAAAATGCAAAAAAAAAAAAAATAAATATTTCAATACTGCTTCAAGTCTTCAAGTTGGCTAACCTTTGCGAAAGAAAGGCCGGCATTTTACTATTGCTTTGCTTTTTTATGTGACACACGCGCCAAATGTTCCCAAGCGCACTTTCAATAACTTTTTACAAAATCAAATTTTCTTTCAAAACCCAAAAGCAAATGCTTAAAATTACAAAACGCCTTAAAGTATGCTTTATTTGTTGGCTTCGATGTTCAACCCCGTTGTCAATGCAAAACGCAAAACGCAGAGTGAT
Source organism: Drosophila demipolita (assembly GCA_035042405.1). Taxonomy (NCBI): domain Eukaryota; kingdom Metazoa; phylum Arthropoda; class Insecta; order Diptera; family Drosophilidae; genus Drosophila; species Drosophila demipolita. The sequence goes on from JAWNLI010000213.1 coordinate 322,276, forward strand.
ATCCTGATAGACGAATATATTAATACACGCTTAAAAAAACAACAACAAAAAAACAAAAACAAGAAAGAAAACAGAAAACATAACGAAAGACTTACAAATTTACCAAAATACTAAAAAAAAAGAAAAAAAAAACTACGCTTTGTAAATACAAAAAAAAAAAAAAAAGAGAAAAAGAAAAAGACATTTATATAAAGATGAAACTAAATAAGCAATAACAGCAACTTACAACTTAAATATATAAATAATATAAAATGCAATTGCAAATATACACACACACACACACACACACCGTTAAGAAAATGGCTTGCACAGAACGCATAAACAATTTATTGTTAAACACAACACGATAAGATTCAATCAGAGTTAGGTGTCAATGGGCATTCCACAACTCTCAGTGTGCGATTGTCGGTTGCATAACTCTGTCAGCTACTGCCCGGTATACAAATTTTGACCATTGTCAAACCAAAAACGAGAAAAAAAAAAAAAAACCCCCCAGCCGAAGGCCAAGTCAATGCAATGGCCGTCCGGAATGTTTAGCACACATTTGTGTACGACGGTTGCATTGGCCCCAATGTTGGCCCATCCACTTTATAGTGTGTAGCATAACTGGATGGATGATAATACGTGACCCGATTATGATTTGCATACCTCCGCCTTATATGTTATGCGTATTGAAATTTTTTAAATCAACCCATCTTGATAAATATATATATACATATATATACAAATACCGTGGCACTAGCTTGAATCTTCTTAATGGTTTTGGTCCAATCTGCAATGGAGATTATGTACTTTACTATGAACGTAGTAAAACGCATATATATGATAGATATACATATCTATACCTTTAAATGACTATACCCAACTACGTAAACCCGAACCCGAATCGGTGCTAACTTTTAAATAGTGAAGAATGAAAAAAATTAACCCTCATTACTTTTAACTGTTTATAGTGCCTTATTGTTTAACATTATAAGTCTATATGAATTTATTTTATATGTTTCTGGTTCCTCGCTACCCTCTCTATCTCTTTCTCTCTCTGCCTAGCTAACTCTGTCCCCTTTTTCTCGCTCTCGCTCTCTCTTCATTTAACTATCTAACTATCGCTTTTAAGTGTACCAAACTCAAATTACTTACTCACTAGCCCCAACCTGGTTTTTAGGCAGACGATTTCTGCTCGCTGTGCTCTTTTTCTTCTTCATTCTTTTGCGCTCCCTTTTCAAATTTGTTTTCTACTCGCAATAGTTCGTTTGTTTACCCAGCAGCTCCCGGATTTCGTGTAGTGCTCTCCACTGCCCTACCCCCCCCCCCCCCTACCCACACCACACAACATCGCTCACGCTAGTGTGCATTTCGTTTCATCTAGAGAATGAGAAGCCAATGAACATTTTGTTTCAAAATTTTGCATACAAAACAGAAAGTTTTCTCACACTCTCTCTCTCTCTCTCTCTGAGCTTTCTCTGCTCCTGCTGTTCGCTCTTTGAGCGCAACGGGCAGCAAACGAACTTTTTGCTGATATTTGGCACTCTTAAAATATGCTGCGGATTATCGCTAAAAGTAAATGACGCCTACGTAAAGCTCACACATATTTATTTTATATATAAACTCGACCAATGTTAAATCTTAAATCAACTGTATAAAGAACATCTCTAAAGCCTTATACATATACAACGAGATGACGCCTTCGTCTTTGGCTTTGCCTACGCCCCGCCTCTTACTTCGCATTTACCGCTGCTGCCGCTTACAACGCCTGCGCCCGCCGCTAGCAAAAAAGGATAACCGACTACCGAGTGTTGCTGCTTAAAGTTGCTGTTCAAGTTACAGTTACAATTACCGCTAAAGTTGACTTTCAACTCGAACTTTCTTTTGTATCATTTTCGTAAAACTCTCTTTTCATTTTGTTGTTTTTCTGTTTGTTTTCAGTTTTAATCGGCATACTCGTGTACTAGTACTATGTATGTAACTGTACTATGTTTGTAACTGTACTTCAAAATACGTATGAGCGTATGTACCATGTGTGCTCAAAACTATCGCTTCGTTCCTTGGTTTAGTTTAACATGTATTGTTTAGTTAACTGTATCTGAGTTTGTCTGTATCCAAGCAATTACTAATTATTGTACATATACATGTTTATTTTTATGTGTATGATTGTGATTATTGATTGGATTATTTCTCTCTTTTTACATCACATCGTTTCTTCGTCAATTCGTCAATTTTCAGTTAGACAATTTACTTTATCTCTTCTGCTTCTGCATAGACAATCAGTAATTAAAAAAAAAAAATTCAACAAAATTTAGTTCATTTTATTTTAAACAGATTTCTTCAAAGTGCTGAACTTAAGAATATAAAGTTTCATAGTTTTCGATTGAAATAAGAGCTCTCAAAACTTATATTTCAAAGCAGAAAAACAATAACTTCTAATTCGACCAATATTTTCTTTGATACCTTCAACATATAGTCAGTCGATCAGGCTGATTTCATAATTCACATTTACTCTAAAGTTTTAACAATATAGCTTCCAGACTACTTGAAGTTTGCATATAAACATACAGACATCCGTGAGGAGATTCAGAGGCTTGTTCTCAATCCCAAATCTTGATAAAAGTGATAATCATCTGATTGTAAATTGTTTTGAGTTTATTTTTGTTTTTTTTATTATTATTTTAAAATATTGCTCATTATTTCTTGCGGCAGTGTACATAATTACATGTATTGTGTGGTATTGTATTTGTATTTAAATAATTTTAGTTTCTCTCTTATTTCTTGTTGTGTAAGAATTTTGTGGTAAACAGCTAACAAGAAAAAAAAAAACTCTTTGTTCCTAATGCTTTAAATATTTCAGCTGTGTACATTGTTAATATTGTGCTGCGCCCTTTTTTAGTGTCTTGTTTGTGCAATTGATATTGCGCTGGCCCTCGAACCCACCCAAGAACCAAAACTAAGTCTATATCCCAAATCCCCCTAACTCAATCCAAGTCCCCATACAATGCGTTCAATTTAGTAACACGTTTATGGCAAATCTAATTCTCAACAACAATCTTCTCACAATCAATCTCTTCACACGTCTGTCGTCGATGCCGTCGTACTCCTGTTCCTGAATCAAAAAAAAAAAAAAAAAAAAAAACACACACACAATCAAAAAACTGATCGAAAACCGGTCTGCTGCAGGTCTCGTACTTAGCGATATTATCGAGAAATACTTCGTCTCGCCGACGCTGCTGCGTGTGGTGCGCGTGGCGAAAGTGGGTCGTGTCCTCCGCCTGGTCAAGGGTGCCAAGGGCATACGAACGCTGCTATTCGCGTTGGCGATGTCGCTGCCGGCGCTGTTCAACATTTGTCTGCTGCTCTTTCTGGTGATGTTCATCTTTGCGATCTTCGGCATGTCGTTCTTCATGCACGTGAAGGAGAAGAGCGGCATCAACGATGTCTACAACTTCAAGACGTTTGGTCAGAGCATGATTCTGCTGTTTCAGGTAAGCGTATCAGCCACAATTCCGTTAACGGTTTATGTTGTCTATTGTTGTTGTCGTTGGGTGATGTTGCCACGCCCCACACTAACACAACCAACACCCAGCCAAACCTCAACCATCCATCAACCACCGCCACCACCAATTAAATGTGAAGCGGTCTGGCAGGTCTGGCACGGCGCCTCACAGCAGTTTGGCAACGCTTTGTATATAAATACTACACACAAGCTATTGACGGTGGCACTTATCAGACAAATTGACAAATTGACGGTTCGATAAGCCGCTGCCGTTCAATCCGATTGCCATATGCCGTGTGCGCCATTTTGTTTTAGTGGCAACATCACAATGTTGATTCAAGCTGCGGTAGTTGTTGGTAAAAGCTAAATTAGAGCGATTTTTTGATTCATCATCATTGGATTTCTTATATTAAAATATATATATATATATATCTTTTCATTTTTTTTTTTGTTTTTTTTGTTAACTATTATTAATTAGTTTTCATAAGATGGCATAAACATTAAATTCTTCTCAGTTTCAACTTAATTATTTTTATAAACTATTCGAGCTCTTCTCCGAGCACATTGCGATTCCTCGACACATTTGCCATTTGCTGTTCCATTGAGAGATTATTCTCTGGCATATCCAATGCTCATTTTGATTTTATATATATATATTCAAATGCCTTACATTTATTTAGAGTTGCATACAAATCTTAATTAACATCATTTTAGTTGATTGTATTACAAAAAAACAAATCTAATTCAGCTCTTTCAACAAACACCATATGAAATGTTGGAATTTCCTCATGAAACTGCAAATAAAAACTTTCGCGCGTTTTTCAACGCCAAGAAACACAAAACTACGCTACTCTCTCTCTCTCTCTCTCTCTCTCTCTCACACACACACACACACACACTCTCTCTCTATCTGTGTCTCTGTCTCTATTTCTATCTCTGTCACACTCATACTCTTTCCCTACCAGCATCTGTTTTATTACAAAAAACGCAACTCGCTTTGTTCACACCAAAAAACGAAAAAAAAAATAAAAAGAAAAAAAAACAATGCTCAGTAAAGCAAAGCTTTTTACATGCATAACTTCCAAGTAGCAAATGCTTGAATTGAAACCTAGCACTGAATTTGGCAATTTAACCGTTATGCAACTATAACTGTTTGCCATATTGTTTTGGGCAAATGCCCACAAAATAACTGCAATGAGGATGGCTATTGCATAAATAAAGAAATGGATGGAGTAAACCACCAAATTTACTCACCACTATTGTACCGTATGCTACAAACCACACCCACACCCACACACACACACAAATACGTATTTACCCATAGAACAAATACTAAAAAATACTAAAACTACTACTACCTACTACTTCTACTACTATATGCCATACCCACTACTTAGTTTGCTTAAGCAAGTGATCCATTAACCTAACGTTTGACTAATGACTCTTCTTGTTATTGTATCTTCTGTCTTAAACTCTCTCTTTCACTGCCCACACACACACACACACACACACACACACACAATGAAACACAAAACGTACGACACGAAACTACGAATCTTGACAAAACACACAAAAAAACATATACGAAATGAACGAAACAAACAAACAAAAAAAAAAAAAATACCAAAAACCACCAACCAACCGCACAACTGCCGTCCACAAATGCGTTTCGTGCCGCATCTGAATGCAATTCAATTTAATTCGTATCGATTCAATTCGAATGATATCGATTTATCGATTTATGATTGCTACACTGTCGATCGATTTCGAATGCATTTTGCGCATACGCTAACTGGCAGATGTCCACCTCAGCGGGTTGGGATGGTGTACTCGACGCCATTATCAATGAGGAAGCATGCGATCCACCCGACAACGACAAAGGCTATCCGGGCAATTGTGGTTCAGCGACCGTTGGAATAACGTTTCTCCTCTCATACCTAGTTATAAGCTTTTTGATAGTTATTAATATGTACATTGCTGTCATTCTTGAGAACTATAGTCAGGCCACCGAAGATGTGCAGGAGGGTCTCACCGACGACGATTACGATATGTACTATGAGATCTGGCAGCAATTCGATCCCGAGGGCACACAATATATACGCTACGATCAGCTGTCCGAATTTCTGGACGTACTTGAGCCGCCGCTGCAGATCCACAAGCCCAACAAGTACAAAATCATATCGATGGACATACCAATTTGTCGCGGAGATCTCATGTACTGTGTGGACATACTCGACGCACTCACCAAAGACTTTTTCGCGCGCAAAGGCAATCCAATCGAGGAGACGGGCGAAATTGGCGAAATTGCCGCCCGACCCGACACCGAAGGCTACGAGCCCGTCTCCTCCACACTCTGGCGCCAGCGAGAGGAGTACTGTGCCCGCCTCATCCAGCATGCGTGGCGCAAACATAAAACGCGTGCCGATGGTGGCGCCACCGAACCAGAATCAGGTGCTGGTGATGGTGACGATGTCAATGCCGATGATGATAACGATGCTGCTGACGGAGGCGGCAACGGCAACGGGAACGGCAACGGCAGCGGCAATTGTGATGGTGATGATGCGCCCGATGACAGCGGCGGCGGTGGTTTTGCTGACCACGATGACAGCAATGATGCCGCCGGCGCAAATGGCGGCCATGATCCAGCCACCGATGGTGCAGCTGCCACAGATGTGGCAGCCGATGAGGCCAAGAGCAATGTAAATAGTCCAACGGATGGCGGCGCTGGCGGCAGTCCCGGTGGCCAGAGCGCTGGCAGTGGCGGCAGCGCCGGTCGCCAGACGGCCGTTCTCGTCGAGAGCGATGGTTTTGTGACAAAAAACGGCCACAAGGTTGTAATACACTCGCGATCACCGAGCATAACATCACGCACGGCAGATGTCTGAGCCAGGCCTCGCCCCCCCCTTCAAGACGCACGCGAGTATTAAGGTGCAGCGCAGCAGCAGCAGCAGCAGCAGCAACAGCAGCAGCAACAGCAGCAGCAACAACAGCAGCAGCAGCAGCAACAGGAACAACAGCAACTGTTAGAGTGCTGCAGCAATCGCAACAACATCTGCAACAACAACAACAACAGTGAGCAGCAGCAGCAGCAGCAACAACAACAACTACAACAACAACAGCAACAACAGTGAGCAACAAGGTACAGCGAACAACAAACAGCAACAACAACAGCGAACAAGCATAATTTTCTGCTATAGATAAAAACAAATACTCAAAACAGAACAAAACTAAACAAAACTAAACAAAATAAATCAAAACCAAACAACAACAAAAAGAAAAAAACAAAGAGAAACGATTAAAGTACAACAGCAACAGCAACAAAAACAACAACAAAACACACACACACACACACACACACAAGATAACAAAACAAAACAAAAAAGAACAAATGAAAAGGAAAACAAAAACAGCCTAATAACAACGACAGCAGCAAGTGTCTACAATTTAAGTTAATTCAGTTCCAATGAGCACAACAACAACAACAACAATCATACTTAAGCTAATGAGAAATGTTACAAATTAATTAAATTTATAAGCAGGCTCGTAGATACCTTTTTATCGCAACAAACCAAAAATTACAAAACAAAAACAAGAAAAAAAAAAACCAAAATAAAAAACACCAAAAACACCAACCAGTTCACAATTGGCCTATTTAAGTATAATGAATTAACGTAACTTACTATTTATAATCCACAAACACTCATTATAAAACCTAAATAAAAAAACCAAACAAACAACAACAAACAAAAAAAACAAATGGCAAAAACCGTACGAGTACAATCTAGCAATCAGCCAATATAAGAAAACAAATGATACAAATTAAAAAAAAAAAATATATATAAAGAAATTTCTAAATTAGATTTCGAATTCCATTTTCTGAATACAAAATTCTACACGGCAAAACTTTAACAATTTATTTTATGCTTATAAATTAAAATTTAAAAATACATACGCTTGACAAACATACCTACATACCTACATATGCATACGCATACATACATACATGCATACAAACACACACACACACACACACACACATGATGAATAATTGCCTTTGAACAACAAATACTGCAATGAAGATGGAGCAAAAAAAAAAAAAAAACACCAATAACTGAAGCAACTACAGCCTAAAATGACCTTGATATTTACATCTAACGCGCAAATGAAAATCGTGATTAAATAAATAATACAAAAAAAAAAAAAACATACAAAGTAAAATTAATTAATATAACGTATTCGATATGAAGGCAACAATTGAATTGAGAGCAACCAAAAAAAAAAAAAACAAAAAACACCAATTACATGCATAATTACATAGAATTTTGTATTGTATATTAAAATTAAAGAAGTTATTAAAAAAAAAAGAACCGTCTGAACTGCCATAAAAAAAAGCAATACAAATTAATAATGAATACCAAATAGGAAAATCAACAAAAAATATCTGACGTATACATCCACACACACACACACACACTCACACACATACATATGTACTGGTGTCATTCTTTTTATTTAGAGCAACTCGAACTCAAATCCCAGCAATGGGAGCACAATTGACTACCAATTGTACCCATTGAATGAGTCTAAGTTATGCATTGTGTTGAAGCGATTTACCATACAAAACACATACACATACATACACATAAAAAAAACAGTTACCATAATTCAGATTTCGTGAACCTGACATTTTTGTGTTTTGTTCGCAATTCGGCGCCTCACCTTAAAATATATATATTTGAAATTACGATTTTATAATTAGCTTCAACAACAGGATGTTTATAGTCAGTATAATATCATTCATAATAACTCACACATACATACACATAGACACACACACAGACACTGAGACACACTGACTTTAGGAGTTGGGGCGCATTAAACTAAAAAAATATGGAACAAAACCCAGAATGTTAAGCATAAGCAACTAAATGAAATGGATATTGAAGTGAACATGAACAAGAAATTGAAATTGAAATTGAAATGAATATTGACATTGATATTGAAATGTAATTTAAGTAAGAACTTATAAAAACTGTGTCGCTTACCAAAATGAGACCAGTTTAAAACAGGAGAGTGAAGTGATTTAAGCAAAATGAAATTCAGCAAAAAATAACAATTTAAGGAGCAGAACAGATGTACAATTAAACAATAAAACTCAAAACCGAAAACCAGCAAACAAGAACGGCAAATGATAAATACGAATGTGCGGTGTGGCAAAAGACATAATTATAATAATAATAATAATAATAATAATAATAATGTTAATTTGAAAAAATTGCATTGAGCAGCAGCAAAGTACATTTGCGAGTGCAGAACGATTAAGAGGAGCACAAAAAATGTACAATTGAGAAAGTTTGATTTGATGACGTGTTCTCAATTGAAAAACTCATTCGCCTTATTCAATCCCTAAATCTCAGCAACAAGATCAACAAACAAAGCAGCAAAGCAAATCAAAGTGCAGTGAAATTCATGTTAAATATATATATATTTACGCTTATAGTTCATACAATACATAAGTAAAAGATAAAAACGCAAACAAAAAAGAAAAAAAAACAAACAAAAAACTAAATATTCAATTAAAAATAGAAAAAAATATGTTGCCTACTTTTAGGCTGACACGCATCGCATCCGCTAATCGCTTTCGTTTCCGTTTCATTTCGCTTCGTTCCGCTTCGTTTTGCTTCGCATTTGCCGTCGTGTCAAGTGTGGCATTAATTTGCCTAAATATATATATATATATATATATTGATATAAAGATGTTTGTGTGCTTCTTAAATTTAGATTATTTAGATTTTGTTTCGCTTCTTATTTGTATTATGTTTTTTAGCGATTTGAGTGGGAGGATTACATAAAGTTACTCAAATTACAGTAAATTATCTTAGTATTTATGTATGTAATATGAGCAACTTGATATTTTGTAGCAATGTGAGGTTCCATTGCGCACTAATACACACTCACGAGCATATATAGTTCACACACACACACACAGAAAAACACTCAACCCACTACTGCTCTCAGTCTGTCGGTCTCTTCAAGTCATACACAACAACACACACACACACACAAATGCTTGAAACACACTGCCTTTCTGCGAGTAAAAAATAATGTAATCAGATTAACCTGCAGCATTACGTGCATAAGTACATATGTATGAACATTCTCCCCAAAAGTTACATACTCGTACATACACACACACACACACACGCATAAATACATACATATATCAAGGAAATTGTACAAATTTGTAGAGCCTAGATAATATTTTTTGAATTGACAGAACCACCCAAGGCAAATTTGATTAAAACCAACGTTGAGCTTCAATAGTCAAAAAATGAACTTACTGCAAAAGAGTCTAATTTGCGTAATTTGTATCTTTTCGGTTTTATTGTAGTTTTCGTTGTGATTCACGTTATTCTTAAAGTCGCTCGTTTACGACACGAAATCAAATTGTAGTTTCAACGGCATATAACAGTTTCAGCCCTCCCTCCACCCCACCAAAGGGGTTTTTTTTCCGTAAACTGTGCAACTGGTATACGCCACTGTTATTGGCTTCTAAGCTGTAGAATAATAAATCTTATTTTGAAAGCAATCTAATATAAAAACAAAAACACAAAAAAAAAGAACAAGTAAAAAAAGCACAGTTTTTATACATATGTATAGACAAATTATACATTATATGTATGTATATTATGGGGACCAGTTTGAGCGTTGCCTTTTCCAATGAACGAATCAAGTTCACAATTTTTAATCCTACATACCAAAACCCACATGTATATGCTTTTTGTATACATTTCTCTTTATTGCCAATGCGAAATTTCTAAATATATAATTATTGTTCTTCATGGACAATTTCATAGGTTCTCAATTTTAAATTCTGATTTCGTGTTCCTTCTTCTTCTTCTTGTTAGCGTTTTTTTTTTTCATTTAATCGCTTTGAGCATTTCTACGTTTTTGCGAAAGGACTTTTACTAATTTCTTTCCCCACTTAATGACCGCTTGCAAGTTGATAATTGTTTTTACCGACTCGAATATACTTAGCTTCATTATTATACATTTTGTTGGCTGTTTGACAAATAATATGAAACCACAAAAAAATAAAAAAATAAAATATAAAAGAACACATGCTAAAATAAAAAAATAAAAAAATAAAAAAAACATTAATCGACTGCTAACTAATAACAGAAAATTAAGTTTGAAATTCCGTACAAAATGCATAAGTTAATAAATAAAACAAATATATATACTGAGTGCACTGTTATAAATGAGGGGCGGGGCGAGATTAAATAAAACAAAAAACAAAACTCAAAACAAAAACAAAAACAAATGCAAAAACAAAAAAACGAACTGAGAAAAACAAAAATTAAAAACAAATGTTATACAATACAATGCAAACGAAGTTATTAAAAGCGTACACAAATTAAGCTTACGCGTTTAAAGACTAACAACAAATGCGAATAAAGCTATAAAATAATAATTGTACATTTACAATAATAATAACGATATTCATAAATATAAATTTTACTATTAAATTAACAAAAAAAAAAAAAAAACAAAAACTATGACAACAAATAATCAAATAAAATGCAAAAAAAAAAACTATTTCATAATTAGCATAAATATTTTTTGTGCCGAGGTTACGTTCGAAGCAACACGCGCATCATTGCCATTAGACAAAATAATATTAGATATATATATATATATATATATATATATACATATATACATATACATATGCATATAAATGTATATAGATATATACATATATATATATATATATATATACATATATATATAATATGAATATGCCTAAAACTGAATATGAAGTAAAACTATTTATAATAATATACTTATTGCATATTTTGTGCTGCTGAATGAGGTCACAACGCAACAACAACATTATTTATAAATAATAACAATAAATAAAAAGTAAACAACTTAATAAACAAACAAAACAAATATATGTATAATTTAATAAATTTAGAGCAATAAAAACCATGCATACTTATTGTAAGAGTAGTTTTGTGTGTGACTTACACACCTACATATATTTTGCGACTGCTCTGTGCGCGCTAAGGAGGCTCTATTGTACTACAGTAGTACAACAACTTTTCGCAGATACGGGCGCACAGATGGGGTCGCAGAATTGTGAGCACAGTACTGGCGCAAAGTTTTCGAACAGGCCACATCTCTTAAATATAAAAAAAAATTCAAATAAAAATTAAATAAACATAAACAAAAAATAAGAAAAAAATGCAAAAATAATAATAAACAAAGAGCAAACCGAAAAAAAAACAAAAAACAAAACAACAAACATTTTTTTAGGCACACTTAAATCAAAGCGTGAAATATTATATTAGATAAATAAAATAAATGCTTTTTTGTCAAATCACTATAGAAAATTTATAATAAACAACAAATTTAGCTTTATACTCGTACATTTACATTTGTAATATATTACATAAGTCTAGTTAATTACATTTAAAAACAAATCTAATAAGAATGAAAATCAAACGAAGCATAGCAAATCAATTCAAAAATATATAAAAGACAATTAAAACAAAAAAAAAGAACTGTAAAAACAAAAGCAAAAAAAAAAAAAAAGACAGGAACATTTAAATGTAATGCAGCCAGTTATTATGCGTAGCTAAAAATAATAATGAAAAAGAAAATCAATAAAAATAAAATTGCAATTAGATATTCTATATATACAAATTTTACATTTCTACATATTTTTGTTATAATTGTGGTGTACTTGTAATTGTATTTATTATTGTAATTTAGTTACAACATATTTTTTGTGTCGCACACACACACACACACACACACACATGCTCACACTGATTGCCAACAGTCATAAGCACATGCGAAGCAGCCGAGAAATAATTTTAAGTACAGTTGTGTACACGTTACCTAATAATTGCCAAGCCTAAAGAGTCAGCTAACCAAAATGAATAAGAACACATAATTATGAAAGTTGCCATCCAGCGAAGTATTTGCAATTTACATAGGTACATACATCCATGCATACATATGTACACACATACTATGGTACATGTGGAAAGGTATTTTGAATGGAAGCCAGAACAGCATTCAATTTAAATAATACAAATCAATTAATTGACAAACCAAATGCTAATTAACCACTTTCACAACAACAAATATAAAAAGCATCAAAAAAAAAAAACAAAAAAAAAACAAAAACAGACTGAAAAAAAATACTAAATAAAATGATTTAAAATTTTTATAATAGCCATAAAAGAGATCAAATGCAATAAGCTGCTTTTACAAATTACAACACACACACACACACACATACACACATAAATACATGGCTACATAACGACCCACTCACACACAGACAACACAACCAAATACCCAGCAGCAGCAGCCGCAGCAGCAAAGGACAGTTTATTAAAAGACAACTAATTTCATATAATAATAAAAATAAATTAAAAAATTTAATAGCGCCACAAGTTAAGCTTGTAAAGAATTATTAAAGCAAAAACCGAAAGAAAAACAAAAAAAATATTTATATAAATAAAGGAGCATAAAACGACAAACAATGAGATAAATGTATTTATATTTATACACAAGCAAGCAAAGAATTATTTAAAAAAAATATACATATAAAATTCTTTTCTAAACACTAACCAATAAAACAGAGTCACAGGCACCGTTAGCATTTTTTTTTGATATATACAAAATACAATTTAAGCAATGTATATGAAGTAAATGATTAGTGAGAAACAACTGATGTCTTTGTAAAGACTTTATATATGCCTGCCATACGCCTACATCTGCCTAGCTGTCTGACTCTATGTAACACTAATTATTTCCTCTCTCGCTTGAGCACAAAAGCACTCTCACACTCACACCCACACACACCCACACACACCCACAAACACACACACAGACACACACACAGAAACACATACAGGCTAAGCTCACAGTTAGTATGCGCCTAGAAAATTGATTGAGGAGTCGCGTTTTCATTGTGACGTAATCGATGAGTGTAGTTCTGCAGATCTATTTGTTTGATTGGTAAATACATAGATACAGACATACGTACATACTTCTGAGGCAGCGATAGTCGTCCATTCTCATTTCTACTTGCATACTTTTACCCCCCCTCCTCCACCCACAATTCTCCGCAATGGAGCGCAGTTTTTGAGCAACTCTATTTGATAGCAACTTCCCCGGCTACAAATTATTAGTGGTTCAGATGACTGTACAAGCCCTCCCAAACAAAGACAAAAAAAAAAACCAAAATAACAATAAAAAAAAATGAAACAAAACCAAAACAAAATTGTTATACTGTGTATATATACATATTTTGTTATATATGTATTTGTGCAAACAAGTAAGCAGCTAAAATGTATGACACCCGCCACTTTTCTACTAAACAAATCGACTGTATATATAAGAATAATATGTATGAGTATATTTATGTAGCAGTATAACAGTATATGTTATGCATTTGCTTGTCAAAAAAGAAAATAAAAAATAAATATAAAAAACACACACACACAATTACACTCATAGCTACACACGACTTGTACATAGGTCGATGCATTTTCTAATAGTTATTTTTCCTTTTTTCACTGGCATTACTTCTATTAGCAATATTCTTATATACAAGAAATAAATAAAAAAAAAAACATAAAATAAAAATGAAAGAGCTGTCATACATCTAAATGTTTTCTCAAACTCGATAATGTTATGCATTGATATGAAAACAAAAGCAAAAACTATTGTTATTGTTTTTTTAATACTCAAAACTACAAAATCAATAAGTTTGTGCGCCATTTTTATAATACAACTACAAATAAAAAATATATATATATATATATATATGTACATATATATATATATATATATGTATACGTATATACATATATGTATATATATATACATTAATGTATATACATATATCAGATATATAAAAAAAAACAGTGCGACAAAAAATTTTATATGTATTAATTTTTATTAATGAAAACCCGAAAATACACACAACAAAAACAACAACAACACAAACATAAATTGTTTTTATAAAAGTATATATATTAGATATATTATATATGAAAAACAAAAAAAAAAACAAAAAAAAAACTTTAATAAATGTATTTAAAAATACAACAAAAAAACGATACAAAAACGCCTGAATTAGTTTGTTACGCAAACAAAAAAATATAATTAACTAACTTCAATGTAAAACAAAGAAACATACACAATAAAGTAAAAAAAAACAAAAAAAAAAAAAACAAAAACAAATTGCACAGTAACATCTAAATGTAAAAATATTAATTAATTATAAACCGCAAAGCAAAAACTGAACATACAAATTTAATATTAAACCCAACAACAATGATGCCCGAAAGCACTAAAAAAAATGAATAATTTTTATTTTGATTAAATATAAATAATTAATGCTTTTTTAGTTCTCAACAAGTTGCATGATTTACATCAATGTATAATTTTTAAAAGACAAAACCAAAACATATATTATAATAATAATGAAATTCAACTTTAATAAAAAGGGCAAACAAAAAAAATATTGTAATGTAATAAAAACGAAAAACAAAATAATATATTAAATTAAAAGCGAAATTTTTTCACACTTTAGCTTAATAAATTGTAAAAACAAAAATAAGAAAAACTTTTGAGTTAGCGAGAAATCTCAAATTGCAAATTGTTGAATTGTAAGTGTGGAATTACTCATAACACAAAATTATTGCGTTTTTTTTATAGTCGGGATCAACCAACCCAGCGACGGGGTGCTGCAATCATTTTACCACATCCACCAAAGGATGGCACACAAACTCACAATTGGAATAATAGATGAACCTATAAGGATCGCTGGCTATATAATCAGCGGCAGTAAACTGATAAATATCCTTTCACTTTCTCAGTCGAACGATAATCACTCAATTCATACAATTCATTATCATATATATATCATATAAATTTCATAGGAACAATAATATAAAGAACATTTGGTAATTCTACGCTACAAAGTATATTTTAAATTAATTCTATCTATCTAACGAAAAACGCTAAAAAAAAAAAAAAACTCCAATATTCCGAAAGTGTTTTCACTTGGATAAGTAGCTGTGTATAAGAATGGATCGTTTTGGGCCAAGTTGTTCTCAATATCTTAGATCACAATTGAAACTCATCTCTTTTTGTACGAAAGCTAATAAATATTTTAATTGAAATACATTTGCCCAGTTTGAAAATGTTTTATTTTGCTTACAAGATAGAAAATGTATTGAAGACAGTTGCATTAAATTGCAAATGCAATTCGCTGTTGGCCTTTAACATTCCACTGGCTAAACAAATCAAACCAGCAGCCAAACAATAAAAAAAACTGGCAACCGCGGCAGATGGGGAGGGGAGGTGCAAGAGAAAAACGCCTACTGAATGATAAATGTCTTGCTTTTGATAATAGTATATATAAGCATCCTTAAAGCGTCTGATAAAGTGTTAACATTTTGATGCTACTAGAAAACTGGGCCTAGAATACCGGTTAAAATAGAAAAATCAGAAAAATATAATAAATAAAATAAAGCATTCCTAAAAAATTTCAACAATTTCATAAAACTACACACTTTTTAAATTAGCAGATTGCTGAAAGTATCTTAGTTAAGCTTTTCTTAGAATCCAGTCGTGACGAAGATGAAGGAGAGTCAATCCAACACTTCTTCCCTGTGCCACCCAATGCCAACCCACTTGAACAATATATTTCTTGCCGCCTAAGAAGTTATTATTATATTATTCCCATGGTAACAGAAGGATCCGTGGTCGTTTTTAAGCTATTCCTATTTTCAACCAAGCTCATCAATCAGTGTTCGATGCAACAAACGATGCTTTTGCTACACTCAAAAATAATATCGCACCTTATTTTAGAAAATCCCCTAATTCAGTTGAACATTTTTTTCATAATATGCAGATCTATGAAAAAATGTCTTTGTGCCAGGATCGATTTTTGTGTAAAATATGTTAATTTAGGTTTTGTGTTTCCGGGTGAATTATTTTTCAAATATTTGAAGACCTTTCGGGTTAGAATTACAATTATTTTCCTATTTATATATTATTGTTTAATATTAAAAAAAAAAAAAACTGCCTGTCAATTTTAATTATGTCGACCATCAGCAAGAGAACGAAATTTATTGCCCCCTGAACCAATTATTATCATTGGTCATTAAAATGGGTAAAATGCGTATATCGAAGCTGTGCATATATATTGGAGATATAATGAAGTTAAGTAGAGGGACTGTTAATGCCGATCCAAAAATTATATATGGGCTTGAAGATGCTTTGTTCTGCGTGTTCTATTAAGAGTTGCAGGTCAAAGTTATTCTTCTTTTAAAAATTAATTTAAAAAAAAATTAAATAATCTTGAATTTAATTCATTTAATTTAATTTATTTTACATATTTAATGTGCATACACAGATTTGACCAGGTAAACATTTGTTTGCAAATCAATTGAGTTCAATGTATTAAATGTGCTAAAAACAATTTATTTATGTGCATAGTGGGATCATTTGGGCCAGTTGCCGTGTTGCCTTATTGCTTAAAGGAGCGCAGCATCATCAGATAGGACATGGCTGAGCGGACCACCTGCAATGAAGGCACATAGTAGAAAAATATCAAATAAAAATAATAATAATAATAATATTAATATCATTCTTAATAATAGTATTATTAAATTTCACAAATAAACGCCAGTAAATTACATTAATTGTTTCATCATTTTAAAAGGATTGTTTAGAAAAAAAAAATGGTTTTTCTTTGCTGCATTGTGTAATAAAAAAATATATTTCTTAAAACAAATATAAAAAAATACATTACATATACATATATACAAAAATGATTTGCAAAAACAAGAACAACTTTCAAAGTGGTACGCACCGCCGAGAAGGTGGCCATGTTTGCCTCAAAAAAGTAACCATCAAGCTGACAGGGTATCTGGCCTCGTCGCATGCTGAAGACCAGAGCCAGCCTGGTGGACACCGAAAAGTCCACCCAGTTGCTGTCATAGACAGCACTTGCATAATCCGTACTCGCCTGTATTATGTTTTCGCTGCAGTGCGAGTAGATGAACACGGGGATGAGCACAGAGCTTAGATATAACAAGAAGAAGATGCCATCGGCCGAGGGGAACACATTGGCTAACTGGTAAGCTAGAAAGGAAAGTTGCAGAACGTTCGCACTGAACTGCAGTAGGACAAGTGGTCGAAGGATATGTCTCAGCTGGGTGGCACTCATCAGAGCCGCCTGATGCAGGTGCATAACCTGTTTCACCTCTTGTTGCTCCATTTGCGGTGCGTCCCTTTGCGGCACAAGATTACGGATGCGATGCTGCGCAATTTTGAACATCGCGCACACATGGAATGAAAGCCCAAAGAGCAGTGTGTCTATGGCCACAGTCATGCACATGGTGCCGTAGCTACCCAACATATTCCATAGATAGGTGGGTATATACAACACCACCGACTGATAGTTCCACGGATATACGCCGACATATGGCAACACCAGATGCACAGGATCCGAGCGCAGACTTGCTATCACTATGATGATAATTGGCTGAGTCCACGAACTGACGATGAATATCATCATCCAGCGCCTGTAGGTTGAACTCAAAATATGATCGATCCGTATCTCTGCATTTACAATGGGCGCTGCCTCTGGGCGGATTTTGATCTCTGTTAGGGAGGATGTTCAACCGAATGACAGATTTATTGTGGAATTGTTTTTATGAGTTAAAAAATTATATTATTTTAATTTAATATCCAAATATCACTTACCCCTTTCGAATATGCCGCGATTGCGATTAATTAGCTGGACAAATTGCTTACGACGATATATGAACAAGAAATA
Source organism: Drosophila demipolita (assembly GCA_035042405.1). NCBI lineage: Eukaryota > Metazoa > Arthropoda > Insecta > Diptera > Drosophilidae > Drosophila > Drosophila demipolita. The sequence continues at coordinate 340,641 of JAWNLI010000213.1, forward strand.
CTTAGCTGTGTTCAGAATTACGCTCAGCAAAGATGCGACGCAATTCGTAATGACGTTCATATCGTTCGGATTATATTGAATCGCCATTGAGAATGGATACAAAAAGGAGAAACCTACGACTACGAACAGCAGTGTGATTTGCCGCCGATCAGTTGTGCTGACTTCATTCCACAAGTCGATCCCACTTAGCCAAAAGGTACGCGCCTGCACTTGCAGAAAGTACTTCTCCTCCATGGCAGCAGTTAATTTGTCAAACGACTGAGGCCCGTCTAAGTCTTTTATATATCCTTGCAGGACGCTAGTTAGTCGTATTCTTTTTGTTCGCCTGACATCGTTTTGATGGCCGCGCTTTGTAATTAAAAGTCAGCTTTTCTGTTCACAGGCTGTACTATAATTTTAATGAGGCCCTGTTTGGCACCGAGCCATGCCATTGTCATCATTGAATCCTGGTAATTATGTGCGATTTGCAAAAGCTGCTCTTGACATTTGACGAGTGGATGAATTGACGAGCCACGCCTTAAGAGCTTAACCTGTTGTAATCCAAATATATTTAATTTTAAATGCATCGCCTTCGATAACCATTATCGATAATTAACATCATGTTGGCCTGCCCACAATAAGGTGCTGCCAACTTTTTGTTTGGGTTGGCAGCACTGACATCGGTAAACTGACGGGCCTCTCGAAGCTTTTTAATGGCACAACTATGGCAGGCCGCGCAAATGTATGTACACTCCCTTCCCGCCTTGCGATCTACTAATCGAAATGTTAATCTAAAATGTTTTGTTGCAGGTGGCGAAGGCAACGTACGCTGTTGTCGGCCTGGCAATTGCCTACGTGATCTTGAAGCCCAAGAAGAAGTAGAGATGATACCAAAACTTAGATGTGCTCGTTGTGCCCTGGAGAGCAATTGGCTGCAGCTGCAGGATGGCAACCATTCATATTTATGTGCAGTTCAAATGAGCTTGAAGGAATAAACCATTTTCAAAACCGAACACATTTTCATTATGTAATGCAGGCAACTCTCTCTTTCCCTCTTTCGCCCTATGCCATTGTCTGGGATAACATATTGATTGCAGCACATGTGAGGATCTGTCAGATGTCCAATTATGTTGCAATTATTAGTTCGATTGCGAACCAATCTTCTTTTTTTCGCTAACTTATGTTAACATTTTATGCCGAACTGCGAGAACTATCAATTCTGTGGAGCATGCCATCTAGCTCATTTCTGCGGATTGCAATTCTCTCGGTTTCTATACTTGGGAATAACGGCAGATTGAGTAATCGTTGGTATTGTTTTAAATATTTTATTTATTTAAAGTTTTCATTATTTCATTTCATTAAACTTGTTTAAAATGTTCCACTTGTGGGGTTGTTTTGTTTTAGCCCAGTTATCGAAATTTCACTATTACTAAAAATTAATTAGAATGAATTGAATGTAAAAATGGTTTACACATGTCAATATATATACATATATATATATATATTTATATATATGCATATGTATGTATATGTATATGTACGTAGTATGTATGTATTATATATGACTATGTACTTTCGTTTTCTTGCTTGGTAGATAGAGATAAGACGAAAAACCATATATGCAATCAAAATATATATGTATATACATAAATATGTATGTATATATACATATATATGTATGTATGTATGTATGTAGAAATTAATCGTTTATCAACTCTATGTTTATGCTATAGCTATCAAATATATCTTTTACATGTATTTGTATTGTGTTTAAATAGCAAGCGCTGGCCATTTCGCATCTGCATCTGCAAATTATTTCGATATTGTATTTTTTTTTTTTTTTTTTGTTAATAACTAAACCGGTTTGCCCTGGCAAAACACATAAACATATATACCATCATTTAAATTTGAATTTTGAATTTTTGCAGCAGCAGCCGAGCGAAGTGCAAAAAATACATCAAAATTTATGTATTTAGTTCTGTAAACAGTTTGCTCTTGTTTATTTTTTGTTTGTATTTGCTTCTACTACTTTTCTCATAATATGTATAATCAGTATTATTAATTGTATGTTGTGTGTGTGTGTTTTGAGAGGGAGGGGGATTGAATGTTGTCATTAAAAATTTCAGTGTTTCCTCACCTGGACTTTGCCACTATAATGCGTATGTATGCATGCATGTGTGTATTGTATGTATTAATGTGTGTATGTACGTATATGCATATGCTATATCCTTGTTAAGTTACAGTTACTTAATTTGTTTCGTTTTGATTCGTTATGTGTTTTTTAGTTTTTTTTTTCTTTCTAATTTGTCTTGTTCATTACCTTTTTTGAGCACATACAATATATATAAATCTTATTCCTGTCCAATTGGCGATTGTTTTTTTTTTCTTTTTTATCTTTTCATTTGTTTTTGCCAGCTCACAGTGTTGGTGAACAGCTTAAGCCACGATCCCCAAAAAGGGACTGCAGGCGGGCTAATAATAATAATTAAATGCAGCAGCTTCACAACGACTGCAACAACAGACGACTGGCATTGACATTTATCAATTCTCATTTGAAAACAGCAAAAAAAAAATTGTCTACTAACAACAGATTTGTAGCTGTTATTCAACATTGAAACGTCACAACTGATCGATTTGCAGGTGTCCATCATGTTAAATGATGGACAGCACTGCGCCCCAGGCGATTAACACCCGAGCGTCATTTTCTTTGAAAACTTCTTAGCCGAGGTTTAAGTTGAGTTTTCTGTTTCTGTTTGTTTGTGTGTTATCAATCTGAAGGGCACAAGCTCAACTTGTGACGTCAAAAAAATAGCGTTTTTCTATGTTGAAAACAAAGAGATACATATAACTGTTTTTTTTTTTGTTTTTTTTGTTTTTTTTGTTTACTTTTTCAACTTAACTTTGCGCTTAAACAAACTTAAAAGCTTGCGTTTCTCAATTCTGTTTCTCTCTACAAGGTTCGATATTCATAATCATTAGATTGATAGAGTATGTATAAAGTAAAATATTGTAGCATAATCATAAGTTAGAATTATTAGTAGTATGTTTCCATCAATGCTTGAGAATAAACAAAAAAAAAAAACAATATATAGAAAAAATGATGATAGCAAACACAGTGCCAAAAATAATAAATTTATATATTTATGCTTGCATTTGTTTGTATGTATGCATTGCTGTTTGTATGTTTGTATGTTTCTATGTATGTATGTATGTATGTATGTATGTATGTGTGTATGTGTGTCTGTGTACTATATAAATTTGTTTGACAAAAAATACACTCAGCATTAAATTTCTGTTTCGACTTGTTTTGTTTGATATTTTTAACATAAACTAAACGCTAAAAGTTAACACAATAAAGGAAATGATAATTATAATATAAAATATATTTATGTGAATAATAATTAATGAAAAGCATAATATTGTTTGTTCCTCTTACTGCTGTTTTTTTTTTTGTTATTTGTTTCATTTTTTTATTTTTTTTTGTTTTTGTTTGTTGTTGGTTGTGTAAATTGACTTTTGTCAATTTGATTCTTTTTTGTTGTTTCTGTCACTTTCACTTTTTATTTTTATTTTAAATATTTTAATGCAGTTGCAGATTCAATCTATTTCTGTATATATTTATATATGTATGTGCAAATGTGTATGTGTGTGCATGGGTGTATGTGTGTGTTTGCTTGTTTGTTTATAGGTGTATTTAAACCAACTAAATTATACGTTTTTTTCTTTTTTAACTTTTTGTTGTTGTACTTGTTGCATATTTTTAATAGTTTCCAGGCGTTCTTGCTGTTGTTGTTGCTGTTGTTTTAGTCATTTCTCTGGGGATGTGACTGCTTCAAACTTGCTCTCTTCTTCTTCGTGTTGTTACATCTATTGTTTTTAAGTTTTTTCATATACCCCGTTCCTTTCTCTCTTTACATATATCTTTTCTTTTCCTTTCGTTTTTCTACTTGCTGTTGTTTTTTTTTTGTATACCCTTGCAGGGCTTATTTGAAATATTCGTCTTCAATATGAATATATTCTTCATTTTACCTCCCAATCTCAATAGTTACCCAGGTCGCAAAATAAATTATTAGCATCGGACAACTATTATGTTTATATATAGTAATAATCGCTCAGTTTCTGTTTGCGTATTATCTTTTCTTTTCTAAACTACAATGTGAATTAGATGTCTGCAAGGGTATTCAATCTTCGGCGTGGCCAATTTGGCAAAATTCTTTTCGGTTTAAGATCAGTTATTCGCTTAATTAATTTCGCTTTAATTAATTTCATAATGTTTCTCTTGCTTTGCTGCTGTCTGTCTCTCTCTCTCTCTTTCTCTATATTTCACTCTCACTCTCCATCTCTCCCTCTCTACATAAACGCACATTGACCGGTAAGTCAATGCTCCATTTATGAATCGCGCCTGTTAATTTCTGCATAAGTATTTGTGTTAATGTATTTATGTAATTAATGTGTGTACGTGTATATTCATGTGTGTGTGTGGGTGTGCGAGAGGTCTATTTCGGCGTGGCACGATTGATCTTGTGCTCAATTGGCGTGCCACTCACCACGATTGGCGCCAACGCCACCGACGCCACCGGCGCCACCACCGCCTGCCGCATTGTTTGAATAATAGGGCTTGCTGAGCTGTGCCGCTGTTGCAGCTGGCGATGAGCCGCCACCGCCAGCGCCAGCGCCGCCGTTGCCGCCATTGTTGGCACCAGGTGGCACGCCGGAGGCATTGTTATTATTGCCGGCGCTGCCGGTTCCGCCGCTGCCGCCGCCTCCCGTCACCTGACGCATGCTTTGGGCGCGCTGCGCCGCAGCTGCTGCCTGGTCGCGTTGCTGTTGCTGTTGTTGTTGTTGCTGTTGTTGCTGTTGTTGCTGCTGTTGCTGCTGCTGTTGCTGCTGCTGTTGCTGTTGCTGCTGCTGTTGTGGATGCTGTGGATAGTTATTGGGCCGTTGTATGGGTGCCGGGTAACGTCCCTGGTTACCGCCGGCGCTTTGTCCCACACTGCCGACGCCGCCGTTGGCACCACCACCACCACCACCACCGCTGCCACCGCCGCCGCCACCGACCACCTGGGAGCCGCTTGATCCGCTGCCAACGGCACCGGTATTACGACCGCCCAACGCATTCATATTGTTGCCATTGCCGCCTTGTCGCTGCTGCTGTTGAGATTGCTGCTGTTGCTGCTGCTGCATCACCTGATTCTGCAAGTCCCACTGCATAATAATTAATGGAAGAAAAATGGGGTCAGTGAGTGAATTTCCGAGATCGCAATCCGTCGTCTGCTTTACTTACGGCGCCATAGTTCTTGTGGTGCGGTGGACTGGTCTGCGACTGCACCTGCTTGGCCAGGCCCAGGCTCATGTCGGCGCTCAACGGACTCTTCAGCTGTCTGCCCATCTGCAATGAATATATATAGGAATCAAAAAACATATCCCAAATACGAGAGTTCATTTCAATAATAATCATCTGCATCTCGGTCAGTGCACCTCAAGGAACACATTTTCTCTCTATTTTATATATGTGGATTGTGTATATATATCGCAAGAATCGGAATAGTTTTGAAATAGCGAGGTTCTCCCAAAAGTATGCAAAGATATTCTAATTCATAATAAAGGATGTTTTGCTATTTTATTTTATTCCAAATGCGGACTAGTGTGTCTGTCGACTCGGCATATGATGTGGATCTAGAATATATATGTTTACATATATGTATAAATATATCTATAAATCGATATAATTCCATAAGGCCAGTTAGGTAGAATAAATTATTTGTATCTTCTCCACTCCTTGATTGAACTTGATTGTTGCGCCTGTCGGATATCGGATGTCGGATGTCGGATATCCGATCTCGGATCGAAATGTGGAGTTCAGTTAGAAATGTGTTCAAAAATTGAAATTGAAATTATGCTTTGGCAGTTGAGGAAGCTTCAACTAAAACTGGAAAGTGTTATTTTCTGGTACATGGAGTATTTTCTTGTTTTAGCTATTTATATATATATATATATATATATAGAGTGAATTAGTTGATGGTTTGTCTAATTGTTTAATAACTTTATACTTTTATTAAAATTAATGCACAAAATCAGATGGATATTTAGGTATTAATGAAGAATATCTAGTTCCCTGACAAAACAGAGACTGGCTCTATTTAGATGGGAAACCGAGTCGAGCAGGGGGCGTACAGGGTTTGATACTTAATACAAATTATTGGGGGATTGGGTCTTATTAAAGCGGCTGAACATGGACGAACTGTGATAATTAGGGATTTGAGTTGAGTTGTTGTAGTGTGTGCTTGATAGTTGTGGTGCTTGTGCTTGTGCTTGTGCTTGTGGATGTAGCTGTTGTAGTTGTAGTTCACTCCTTACCGAGTCCTGCATGTGTCCCTGGCCCTGAGTGTTCTTCAGGTAGCCACCGCCGGGCGTTGGTCCGCCGCGGAACTGATTCATGCCAGCCGCCGTCAGCAGCTGTGAGTTCATAAACTGTGTATTAAAGTTGCCCATCGAGTGCTGAGACTGTGGTCCCCCCGGTGGTCCATTCGAGCCGGGCGGACCGCTTTGATGCCCACCATACATGCCGGCCGCTGAGGCGAGTCCATAATTCTGGGCGCCTCCAGCGCCGCCTTGGGGCGGCGGGCCACCGTAAAACTGGGGACCGCTGGGTCCTCCGGGTGCCGAATTTGAGTAGAAACTGTTCGACTGTAGCTGATGAGCGCCTGGTGGTCCGCCCTGGCCCGGATGCTGCGGCGGTCCAGCATAAAGATTCATGTACGGCTGGGCGCCTGCATAGGGGCCGGGTCCGGGACCTGGACCGCCGCCGGACGCAGACTTGGACCCAATGGCGCCAATTGGCTGCTGGCTGGCCTGTTGTTTGGACGTGCCCGACGACATCATGGAGCTGCTGTTCGAGGAAATGATGGCGACGGGCGCGGCATTGGGATTGCTTAGCTGCTGCGAAGTGGGCTGCGGCTGGCCAAAGGGGCCGCCACCGAGTCGAAATTGTGACGCCAGATTGGTGTAGACGTCCGGCGTGGGCGCTGTTGGCTGTGGCGGCATATTGCCGCCATGTCCATGAGGCATCGCGTACGCATTGAAGGCGCTACCGGCCGCAGCCGCTGCTGCTGCAGCCGCATAATGACCCGGAAAACTGTGCGCCGCGGCCGCCGCTGCCGCTGAATAGGCGGGCGAGCGGCTCGAATGATCAAGCGAATGGAATGGAGCGTACAGATTTCCCGCCTGCGATGGTGGCGGCGGCGGCGCCAGCTGCGATGAGTTGAACACAACCGCCGGTGGGCTGGGAATCGTTGGAATGCCGCCTACGCCAAACTGAGGCGATGCCTGATAGAACGGCAGCTGTTGTTGTTGTTGTGCCTGATGTTGTTGTTGCTGTTGCTGCGAGTGTTGCTGCTGCTGCTGATGACTGGGCGGCGGCGACATCCCCAGGCCGGCATGCAGCTGCTTGGCCTTCACCTGCTGCTGATGCTGCTGCGAGTGCTGTTGCTGCTGCTGTTGTGGACTTGGGTAATCCTCCTGCTGCTGCTGTTGCTGGAACTGCTGCTCCAATGAGCCAGCATCAAACGGCGAACCGTGGCTGCCATAACCGGGTCCTGGCGACGACAAAGCATGGTGAGCATGATGCGCCTGCTGCTGTTGATGGTGCGATTGCTGCTGTTGCTGCTGTTGATGATGGCTCTGCTGCATGTGCACCGAGGGGACGGCGTAATGGGGCATCTGCTGCTGGAGCTGCTGCTGCTGGGAAGCGGCCACTGCTGCCACAAATGTGGCGGCACTCATATGGCTCCCACTGTCATCCACTACCTGCTGCTGTCCATGCTGCTGGCCATGCTGCGACTGTTGCTGTTGCACGTGTTGCTGCTGTGCAACCGCTGCGGCGGCTGCCTGCTGCTGCTGTTGTTGTTGCTGCTGTTGCGCGTGCTGCTGTTGCGCGTGCTGCTGCTGTTGTTGCTGCACACCGCTCTGCTGTGTTGCCTCCGACATGGGCGTGGCTGACTCCCACACCTTTTTCACACTCGCAATCTTCATGTTCAGATCCGCCGTTGAACTGTTTTGCTGCTGCTGCTGCTGTTGTTGCTGTTGTTGTTGGTGTTGGTGCTGTTGGTGCTGTTGATGCTGCTGTTGCTGCTGCTGTTGGTGTTGTTGTTGTTGTTGTTTGCTAACCGCATCGAGGTTGTCGGCCACTTTGAGCGATGTAGAATCATCGGCAAAGCTATAGGCCAGTGTCATGTCCTGTTGCTGCTGCTGCTGTTCGTCATCCTTGGCGCCAAAACTCATTTGGGATAGGGCGCTGGATAGGCTATCGACAGCTGCCGCTGTTGCTGCAGGTACTCCCAGCGATGGTTGCTGCTGGAGTGTCACAACAGTTACCGGTTGCTGTTGCTGCTGCTTGTACGTCGAGTTCTCAAAGATGATGGTGTTCACGGGCGCATTGCCATCGATCAGTAGATTGCCACCGCCGACTACACCCACCACTGTCTTCTCCCCAATGGCGGACAACTTGGACATGTCGCCAATGGGTGTTGCTGCTGTTGCTATTGTAGTTGTTGTTGTTGTTGCTGCTGCTGCTGCTGCGTTTGTTGGCGGTGCAATTGTTGTGCACTCGCTGCTCTGCTTCATGCCGGACATTTCGCTGCCAGGCGCAGCCAATGAGGGCGGCACGCCGACAGACCCGACAGCAGGACCAGCTGTGCTTAGTCCTGGCGGCAGCCTTGCTCCTCCTGCTCCTGCTTGCACATCCTTGTGTGGCTCCTCCATGGCCACGGCAGTGTTGGTTGTGTTGCTGTTGCTACTGTTGATGCCCTTGTCCTTGTCGGACGTCGGCTCCTCCTTGTCATCCTTGCCTTTGTGCAGGCCCGCACTGAGCGCCATCTGGCTCTGCTTGGTCTTATCCAGATCCGCATTGCCCGTTTCCGATTCCGAGCTGCGCTGCTGCTTCTTGTACTCCTCGTAAGCGAGCCGTCCATAGGTCCGACCACCGCCAGCAACGCTGCTGTTACCGCTTTGCTGCTGGCGTCGATAGCCGGCTGAGGAGCTGACGCCGCCGCCACCACCGCCACCGCTGGAGAGACCGCCGCGTCCACGTCGCGACGGTTCACCTCGTGGTGAGAAGCCTGTCTTGTTGACGACTGCTCCTGCACCAGATCCGGCTTGAGCTGCTGCACCTGCTGACTGGCCACTGTGGTCGGAGCGTGATTGCACCACATTGGGACTGCGTCGTGACGCCGCACCACTATTACCACCGCCGCCGCTGCTGTAGCAGTCCTCATCGACGTCCTCGGATTGCTCAGACTGTTCACCACCGCTGCCGTAGTAGCGACGCCCGCCACTGTTCCGACTGCTCCAATCATTGCTGTTGCGCTGACCTCGATAGTTGCCGCCGACGCCGCCACCAGCTCCTGTCCCGCTGGTCGGATAGCTGCGCCCGGCACCGCCTCTCGTGGCATGCAGCTCCTCGCGTCCGATTGCACCGCGTGGACTAGGTCGCTTCACCATCGCTGGCTGCGTTGCGGATGCGCCCATGCCCATGGCTGAGGAGTTGCTGGTGGCGGAGCCTATCGTTAGATTGCGCACTGACTCCTTGTCGTCGTCAATCTTGGAGCCGGGGAATGCCAAAAGAGGCTGCTTAACTGCCTCCGGATCGGAGCCGAGCTCCATCGACTTCTGCTCCAAGTTGTCAGCGGGCTCCACGCTCCGTCTCAGTATCTGTGTGGGTTGCATTAGATCCATTGGCTGCTTCTGGAGCATGCCAGCTGGTTTCTCCTCACTGAGGCTAGGCTGTCGCGCCGGCCGCTGGAGAATCTTGATCTGCACCGCCGAATCGTGGCTGTGCGTCGATGAGAAGCTCTCCTCACGATTCCGATGATACTTTTGCTCGGCATCCGTTTGCTCTGCCCACGAACAGGCGCCACCACCACCACTAACACCACCGCCACCCAAGCCAACATCATCGCTGGATGAGACGCTCGTCTTGCGATGCGAATTCTCCGAGATGCTGCGAGACTGCATCAATTGCTGCTGATGCTGCTGTCCACTGCGATAATCCTGGGCCCGATTGTATCTCGATTGTTCGGCACCTGGCGCAGTCGCATCCTGCTCCTCTCTGGCGCTGTCATGACGATTGCGTCCATAGTTGCCACTGTTGGCAATTCGGATATAGCCACCAGATATGCTGCGCACACCAATACCACTGCCACCATTGGAGCCGACACCGCTGCCCTTTTGCAAATATCGCGAGCCGCTGCTCTCAAAGGCGCTGCTCGCCGATGCGCTCTTTTCAAGACCGCCACGTGGCAGTTGTTGTTGTTGCTGCTGCTGCTGCTGTTGTTGTTGTTGTTGTTGTTGCTGCTGCTGCTGCTGCTGCAGCTGTTGCTGTTGGCGCTGAAGGCGCGGCGGTAAATTCGATTGAAAATGCGTCATGAAGACGGGCTTCTGTCCATAATCGCCGCCAGCTGTGGACGCGGCAAGGGATGTTAAGACAGAACCACTGCCGCTGCTCGAGATGCTGTTGCGCATACGTCGCTGCTGTTGCTGTAGCTGTTGCTGTCCAGCAGCGCCACCACCTCCGCCCTCATCCTCACTAACGTTGCCCAGGGGCGCTGGTGATGCCTCATTAATTGAGTTACCCACAGATGCGATGGCATTGTTGCTGGTGCTGCTACTGCTGCTGATGTTGCCTTCGCCGAGCGCCTTCGCCTTGCTGTTCATCTTCATTTCGAGCTCCTGCAGCTTTTTTGCCGCCGCCAGCTTGCGCTCCATCTGGCGACGCTCCTCCTCCTCTTTGCGCTGTTTCACCCGCTCATAGACGCCAGCATCAAGGGCTATGCCACCGCCACCGCCGATCACATTGCCCGTGCTGCCACGATGACCGTTCTGCTGTCGTTGCTCTTGCAACTGATTTTGAATCTGAGCCTGATCCTGTTGTTGTTGCAGACCATGGACACCATCCAAGTCGCGCTCGCTGCTATCCTTGCCGCGCTGCCAGGAGCTGCTGCTCGACAATTTCCGCTGCTCATTGATGGACGATATCTGTTTATTGTTGTTGCTGTGGTGCTGATCGTCGGGGCTGGCGTGCTCCTCGTCGTCGGAGAATGTTAATTTCTTGGTATAATCAATATCATCCTGCTTCGTCCAGCTATCGTCCTTGGCAATCGCATTGAGACGCTCGAGATCCTCCTCGCGTATAATCGGTCGCTGCATTTGGGCAACCTCCGGCTCCACCACATAGTCCTTGTCCTTGTGCCGAAGACCGCTCGATCCGTTCGCCTGCTGTTGCAGCATCTGGTGCTGGTGTAGCAACTGCTGTGGCGGCGTGCTGCCTCCCCCGCTGCCGCCAATGATGGTCGACTGTTGGCCTGCCGACGATCCCGATAAGACGGATGGGGGTCGCTTGGGTATTGTGGCCGCAGTACGAAAGCCGCCGACGAGCACGGCAGGCGATGCGGATCGATTGCCGGCGATGCCATTCTGATAGGCAGTGGGCACCGATTGACAACCACTCATATCTATTGCTCCGCTTGCCACGGCTGCTGCCATTGTTGGTGCTCCGGCACCGAGGCCGCAGGCGGGCATCGGTGCACCACTGCGCATGAATGATGGCAGTAGCGATAATATGGGCAGTGGCACTGTGCCACCGGAGCCACTGCCACTGCCATTGGACGACACCTGATGGTGGTGGCCCTGGCCCTGTTGGTTCAATGCCAGTTCCTTGGCAGCCTTCTCCTGTTGCTGCAGCCAGGCAGCCGGATCGTTTTGTGGACGCAGGCTCATTTCGCTCAATTCGCTGTTGTTGCTGCTGTTGTTGCCGCCAGCGCCACCGGTACCGACGATTTCGTCGCTGCCATCTCTGTAACTGCCGCCGGCATCCGCATTCGGACGATGCGAGTGGTGTCCATGTGCAGCGCTGCCATACTGACGCACATGATGGCCATGATGATCGCGATAATCGCGCTGTTGTTGCTGCTGTTGCTGATATTGATGATTCTGGTGATGATGCTGGGCATGTTGCTGCTGTTGCTGCTGCTGTGCCTGGTAATGGGCATGTTGATCCTTGGATTTGCCGCTGGCAGTGCCCGTTGAGGATCCAGCACCTCCTCCGCTCCCGCCCACTAGTGTGGGGAACTCGTATTGAAACTGTGGACTTTGATAGTGCGGCACCACCTGCTGTTGCGGTTGCTGAAGGAGATGGTGATGATGGTGCTGCTGATGTTGATTTAGATGTGTCTGGCGGTTTCCGTAGTGGCCATGCCCACCGTTGCCACCCGCACGTTCGTGTCCCGTCGTTATCGCTGACCATGTTTTCGGTGAATTAGCCGAGTGGCTGCCGATGCCGCCGCTGCCGCTTACAGAACCACCAACTGATCCTGTTATGCCGCCGCTGCTGATGGCTGAATTGCTGCTGCTGGCCGAGTTGTTGATTAGTTTCAAGTTCTTGCTGTTGTTGCCGCTATGGCTGCTGCTATTGTTGTTTGAGTTGCTATTGTAATTGCTGGCTGTGCTGTTGCTGTGTTGGCCAACAGTTGTGGCTGCTCCTCCACTGCTGGTGGTTGTGCTGCCGCTGCCGCTGCTGTGACCAGTGCCGATGATGTTGTGGCTGCTGCTATTTGCAACTGAGCCGCCAATTGTCGTTGCACTGGCGCCCGCTGCTCCTCCTCCTGGTATGCCACCGCCGCCGCTGTTGCTGCTGCTGTTGCCTGCAATGCAAACAAACATAAAGAGTCAGATCTGATATATACATAGATATGTATATTTGGAGGAAAAGGGGGCATGATCTACACAACTTACCTTCGACAGATGATTGGAGATTGTTGTTATTGTTGTTGCTTAGGGGTGTTGCACTGTTGTTGTTATTGCTGCTGGTAGTGGTGCTGCTGCTGCTGTTGGTCTCGGCTTTCAGGGATGGCAGATTGGCTGGTGGACGCCTAGCGGAGGGCACTTTACCCAAGATTTGCATTCCATGTTTTCGCGGCACTTGATTCTTTTGGGCTGATGGTTCACTCGTTTCGCCCTGTGTTAAATAGATAAAATATCTTGTTGATTGTTGATGGTCCGGTGTGTGTGTGTGTGTGTGTGTGTTGAATTAGAATTTAACTTACACGACTATTCTTGTACATGCGATTTATATCCAACGCTGTGAATTTGGGCTTGGCATTTCGCTCTCCCCTACTTCCCCCCAGTGTACTCATGCTGCCAATAGATCCTCATTAGCGTTAGCTTCCTTTGCCGCCTACTGCCGCCACGCGTTTCACGCTAATCGCTGACTATCTGCCTGCCTCTGGGATGATGCAGTTATTTGCGAGCTTGTGCCGAGGTCGATCTCGCTGTTTAAGTTGCCTCCTTGGCGCCTCTTCTTTGTGTGTGTTTTTTTATGCTCCTTTTTCTCAGTCTTCTATATGTGAGTTTTAAAATGTCTAAAAACAAGAGAGCCAACAAGAATGTGTGTGCGAGAGAGTGAGAAAGAACGTAAGTATAGGAGTAAAGGGTGAGTGGTAAGGGTGGCAATAACATAAGCTGCTGCTGCCGTTACTGCATTTGTTTGTTGCGATTTTTGTAGTTTTATTTGTTATGATACGTGGGCCTACGCCGGGTTGTATGGAAAGAAATGTTTCGATGTGTGTGTGTTTGTGTCACAGTGTACGTGTATGTATGTGTTTTACACCTACATGGGGACTATACAGCAAACTGCCCCATTCCACCAATGCCTGCGTGTGAGCACTAAAGTTTTTGAAGAACAGAGCGAGCCAAACATACGAGACACCTCGATATGCTCGATTAATATATGTGCGAGCGAGACAGCACTTGAGGCCGCTCTCAGTGAAGTGATTCAGTGTGCTTGCGCTCAAATGCTTGGCGCCCCCCTCGCAATTCTCCACACCCCCTCGCGCACACCATCCCAATGGCGACCAACAGTGCAACCCACACACACACAAACAAACACAGACACACACACACAAATACAGACACACAAACACAGAAACAGAACATAAGAAGTATGCGGTGGCGTCTTCTTGTAATAATTGAAGAACAATGGCTGACACACACACAGAGAGATGCAGCCAAAATCACAACATTGCTGCTGCAAATGCAAACTGTTCAAATGGTTAGCAATATGTGCAAGATAATTTATATTTCGTATTTTGCAAACCACTTTTAAAATTGTCTACATCGAAAAAAAAAAAAAAGGAATAAAAAACCATTTGTACACAACAGACGCAAGAAGAGTGAAGGGAATGGAAAGGGGGCGGGTTGTCGACACTTGCACTTCAGTTTTGTTTTATTTTCGTCGTTTAATTGAAATGGGGCGAACAAAAAGAGTTTAAATCAAAAAACCAAATAAACACGGCGAGAGACACTGTAAAATGTGCCGTTTAATAGCACACAAATACACTTATACACGCACGTATGCTCAGTGGTACAAACACACAGACGCACATTACAGTGATATGTGTATTCGTATACGCATTCGCACAACTGTCTTTGATTGTTTGAGTGCGTTATTGGATTGTTTGTCGTTTTGGCTGTGCATGTGAGTGTGTGTATTTTGTCGGAATATTAACATTTTGATAAGTGTACATTTTAACTTAAAATTCGATTTAAACGTAATAAACGGTTAGTTTTACAACAAGTTTAGTTGCTGCATTACATACACCGCGCGTGAAGTTTGCCGCTGCTGCTTCTTCTTGCTGGTGCTACTCTTTTCGCAGTATATATTAACGTGTGTGTGTATGTGTCTGTCTGGCAATGGCACAGCGTTGCCACATGCGTACAATTTATCGAACCAGACTTTCAATATTGTTTTTCGCATGTGTCCCTATGTACGTAACAAAATCACAAATCCAAGCGAGACATGTGTAAACATGTCAAAATACTGTGTAATGCTTTGATTTCATTACACTTTTCAAACATGGATAATGCGAAAATAAATGTAAAAAAACTACCGATAAACCTGCTGTTTCGCAGCCGCCGTCGCCACCACCAACGATAATGCAACAGCAGTAGTGGCCACCACAGCGAGTGTGAGCGAGACAATAAGAGCATGTGGTCTGGAGAGCAGCAGCAGCAATAACAAAAACATCAAACAAGAAAGTGTATATAGTGCTTACCCTTTTACACTCAGAGCATACACCACACACACAGTTCGTTGCTCCTTGGCTCCTTTTTTTCTTTTCTTTCTTTTGTACGATTTTTTTGCACTATTTTACGCTTACTCAGCCGTTTGCAAAAAAAAATTAAACCAAATATTTTTAGGTGAGATACGGTTAGTAGATGCCTTCTTCTGTGGCTGAGTGCGGTTGTGTATAAAATAATTTAACTGTCACTTCTTTTAAATTTTGACACTTTTGATTTTATTGTATTTTACTGTCGCTATTCAACGCGTTCGGGCCGCTGTTGTTGGCTGTGTTGCGCTGGCTGCCTGTCTGGCTTTGGCTCCTCTCCTACGTTCTCGCTTCTTAGCGTTCTCTGTCTCTCTAACGGCGTTCTCCAATGCTGCGACGGCTGCTGCTACTGTTGCTGCTCTGGTCTCTTTTTTTTGCAAGTGTATAGATGAAAAATGTAATCGAAATCCAAGGTGCTGAAGCTGAAACTAGTTTGAATCACTTTTTCTTCGATTTGTTTGTATATAACAGTACAAACTGGCCCAATTTGTTTTCGTTTATAGCACGATGCTGTTAAGCGTTTACTTTATTGTTACTTTTGGTGCGTTCTTTTCACTTAATACGTAATTGTTCCATTAGTTTAAATCGTATGTATTTTTTGCACACAGTGCTGCCAGCTTGCGCTTACGGCGTTGCATTCTAGTGATGAGCGATATGTTTTCTGTTAATTGGGCAGTTTTAAGTGTTGACTAAATGCTGTTAGGTGGCAACAAAAAGTGTTGAATGGCTATTGAATTCTGCGAATATCTAACGATATGGCAACGCCATCCTATCGATTATTTTGCTTACTAGCTAATCGCATTAGGCGTATATTTTCAAATCTTACGCTCTACTAATTATCGTCGAATATATTTTTCCTTGCAAATGGCCTATAACTCTATGCTACGAATGAACAATTATTTCTACGAAATGGTAAATAAAGTTCATACCGTAATTTCAATACTATCCGGCGTATCGCAACGTGCGAGCAGGATGGAAAATCGGTTGCCCATATACTGGTGGACTTCTCTCTCTCGGACACTCCCAATATTATATATAACAATAGTAAATATAATATATGTATATATTCTTGTGCCCAACACAGCAAATAGAAATTTTCAATTCCTTCAGTATTCAATGTACACAAGTTTCTTGTAAAATAGGTAAAGTCAATAAAAGGATCCCAAGAATACAATTAGCGACTACATAAAATACAAATATATATATAGACATATATATGCATTAGGGACTTAGGCGTGCGGCTTAAGCTGCGGATTGTGGGATCGTGCCATTTTGGCCTTGAGCCACTCGTCAGCATGCCTCTGCTTGATGTGGACATACATGTTGGAGCGCGATCTGCACTCCTTAGGACAGTGGGGGCAATTGTATAGCTGAAGGCCGGTGTGTATTGCCATGTGCTCCTCGAGGTTGCGCTGCTGCTTGAAGCTCTTCTCGCAGTACGTGCACTGCAGATTTGTGGTCAGCTTGTGAGCATATTTAACATGGGCCCGTAACGCTGTCCGTGAACTGCACGTCTTGGAGCAATGGGGACAGACAGTATCAGTGCTATCGTGTGTAAATCGATGGAGCCGCAGACTGTGTTCGTTCTTCAGCCAGACACCACAGACAGAGCACTCCATCGCTGGAGCGACGACGCCCTGATGTTCCAGCAAGTGGCGCTCAAACGATGGCTTAAATTTGAACTTCTTGCCACAAATGTCGCAGACATGCGGATGTACATCCTCATGGATCGACTGTATGTGCCGACGCAGTCGGTGCACATTCGCAAAGCTGTACAACAACCAATTGAAAAGGGAGAGCTGTTATGACTCGAGCGACCAGAAGATGGATGGATGGTTGGTGCGTACCTTTTGTGGCATATGTGGCAACTGTGCTCCAACTGATCCGTGTCGTGCTTCAGCAAATGATTACCCAAGCGCCTCTCACTGCTGAAGGTGCGCTCGCATTTCGGGCACGGATACTTTAGCACCTTGCCAATCTGGGCAACCTTGTTGTGTACCGTCTCAATGTGCGTTGCCAGATAATCCTGGGAATTTAGCGACTTGTTGCAAATCGAACAGCTGCAATTACAAAATTCAGAATTAAACCAAATTACATTTTTGCAACTAACCATTATCTATATATAAGAAAATGTATAGATATATATATAAATAAATAGATATACATATATATGTATATATATATATATATACATTTAATTAGTCATGTTAGATTTTTCTTTAATTGTTGTAAGAATTTCATAATTAATTAAATTGTGCAAAATTTCGAAAGAAAAAAAAACATGTCAATAAATAGAAAAATTGTTGGATAAAAGATATGGAAAAAGATGAATTTTTGCTTTAAATGAATATTTCGAGTGAGGTAATAAAATTAATAAAAAAATGTGTAATGACATCCATTTATATATATATAAATACAAATTAATTACAAAGACATAGTAGACTAACGTGAATAGCTTGGGATTGATGTGCTTGCGTATGTGATCCATCAGTTTGGAGGCGCGATTGAAGACCTTGTTGCAGCACTTGAGATACGCATCGCGCTGATGCACCTCCAAGAAGTGAACCTTCAATTGGGACAGGTACTTGGTGCTGAAATCGCACAGATCACAGTCGGCATTCATATAGCTGGCGATGGCTTCCTCGTACCGCTTCGATAGCTGCGCCCGCGAGCAGCCCTTCGGCTTTCGTTCCATGGCCGCCTGCAGCTCGCTTTTCTGTATACCCGTTGGAACATTATTATTTGTGTTTGTGTTTCTGCTTGTGTTCCGCTGTTTGCGACGCCCTCGATTGACTCCATCGCCATCGCCAACGCCGTCGCCATCGTTATCGTTATCGCATCCAGTGTCTGTGTCATCCAGAAGCTGATTCAGTTCCTGGGCTAGCGTTAGCCGGCGCTGCTCATTGCGTGCACCAACTCGTCCTTTCCTTTTTGGTTTGAGCTTGTGCTTCAGCTTCACCAGAGGCACTTCATCTGCAAATCGTGTCATTTTGTAAGTGGACAATTTATAATATGTTTAATCTCTACCTGTTTCATATGTGTAAACTTTAAAAATGTGTAAAAATTAATATGAATATATGTTTGATGTTGATCATATATATACATCTATATATTTCTTATCAACTTCAAAAGATTAAATGTATAATATAAAATAAATGTTATCTACGTATTCTATATTTTAATTTATTACATCTTATATTTTGGTTAATCTTTATTATCGCGGGAAGACTATATCAAACTAATATACATATATATATATATATATATATATATCTGGCTTAAGATAGCGGACACCAGGACAATGCTTGCCACAGAGTTATTTCACTCTCCAGGTCTCTATGTATGTGCCCAACTGGGAATGGGATAAGTTGTTGTTGTTGTTGTATTCGATGTTGTGCACTTACCATCATCATCTGAAGAAGTGTGCGGCGTGCTATCGCTGCTCTCATTGATTATGCACTTCTCATCGACATCTTCGACTTTGTTCTCATCGTCATCATCATCATCATCGTCAGGATTGAAGGCGTGCAGGGGCAGGAGCTGTTCGGGGTTGTGCAAGTGTTTTGGTGCAGCATGCAGCTGCGGCACCTCCACACTGTCCACATTTACATCGAGAACGCTGCCGAGGAGACTGAGATTGTGTATATCGAGTGGCTTCTCGTCCATCTCGTCGGTGACCAGCGGCAGCTCATCAATATTGACATCCACATCAATGCCGCCCGTCCATTTGAGCGCCATGCAGTCGACGTCCACGTTGAGGAATTCCTTTTTAAGTGTTAATTGCTTTTGCTCCACCAGCTGCCAGAAATTGTTAAAGTCCTCCAAATGTTCGCAACAATCATGGCAAATGTTCGTCGAGATGTTGTCATCGGGCACTATCTGCAATCCGACCATTAAATAAAGATTAGTTTTAGTGAATTAATTTTTGGCACACAATGGCAAAAACTCACCTCCAGCTGAAGAAACTTGGCTATTATCTTGAGCAGCGAGGATTCGGCCAGGGCGTCGTTTGTTTCGAATAGATAGACGGCATTGCTTGCGTTTATGCTTTTTAAACACAAGCGACAGATCATATTGCGGCGCTTTCAACATAAATTTAAGCAATTAACAATTACTATCAATTGTTTGGTTTTGGTTAGCGATGGCCTCCAACTTTATCAATATATCGACATTTTACTGTATGTATGTATGTGCCAATTTGTAACAGCACACAATTTTGTATTCTTGATGATGTCCATTGTTTACAATGGCTGCAAAGTGTGCTAACAACGTTTTAATCAGGTTTTAAACTATATACCCATTGCGATTTATAAATGTAAGCTAATATTTAGATTTATCGATATACAATATTTACAAATTATGAACATTGCAGTTCATCTGGCTAACAATCAATTCGCGAATGTTCTGAACATCGATTTTATGGATATTTAATGTTATCGATATGTTTGTTGTTGCAAATCAATCCAAACCTTAGCTTTTGTACGTGGAGTTATGAATATGATCCAAAATTAACGGTTATCCGTACAGTATTGTTTACTTGATTTTTCCCTATAAGAAAGTAATTTTAAGAAAATGCAATGCTATCTGAGTGTGACGTTACACATCATTACAAGTGATTATGATATGAGGCAAATCGATTGTTTCTGACGTTTTTTGTACGGTCTTTTTCGATTTTAATAGTAACGATTCCGATTACCGGTGCTTAAATATATTCAATACTTGGTTCACGCACTGAATTTCAATCGGTTAATTTCGGTTACTGGTTCTGGTTCAAGTACACTTCCCTGGTTGATCGATTACTGGTTTGTTTGACATCCGCATCGATGTGTAGCTGTAGCTTACACTCTAGTGTTCGGTGCAAAATAAATAAATAATCTTGCAAAACTATAAGTGAGCTAGTAAAAAAGTGATCCAGCAGCAATTTAAACAGGTAAGCCAAAAATCACTTCAAACTCACCAAAATTAACACAAAATTAAGGAAAACAACTGTGGCTACCAGCTACCGGAATGTCGGCAACCAGTCCCAACCTTCCGCGGAAAGCATGGCAAAAAAAAAAAACGCACAAATTTTTCAGTCTCTGTGTCTGTTAGTCTGTCAGTCTGTCTGTTGCTCTGTATCTGCCGTGTGTATACATGCATGTGCAAGTGTTGATGCAGCTGCAGCGGCTCAGTATTCGCGAGAGCCTACTCGGAAATACACACACATGCACGCAGAAGTACGCACTGCACAAATGCATCAATGTATGCCGGTATGTATGCATGAATGTGTGTGTAAGCTGGCAAAATAACTAGTTTTTATGTGCAAGGAATCATCCACCATATTCGCAGACGTCCCTCATTTGAATTGCTCTCAATTTGAAGCTTAAATCATAGTTGCTAAGTGTGTGTGTGTGTGTGTGTGAGTAAAAGCCAAAACCCCCTCTTTCTGTTCTCGTCTTGCCTTTTATTGGTTCATTCGTTCGTTGGTTCGTTCAACCGGCTGCCTAGCAAAATGCTGATTCTCAACGTGAGAGTTGCGTATGCGAACTAGTGGTGGGTGCGTGTCCTTGATCTTTTACTGCATCTGTCACTCGCTCGCCACCAACACGAGCACACAAATTCTGCGAGAAAGTGAGACCTCAATTTACTGCCAAAGTAAGCAAATATTTATGTTAAAACGAACCAATAACGTTTATCGTTTTAATGTCCAATTAACCGATTTGAATTTCAATCACTTTCGTGCTTCGAGCCGTGACACGAACGCAAACACGGGATTCGCGCGGAACTTGCATGCGAAACTTTGGAACGAGCCGGTGTCGTTGATTCGGCGCATTCCTGCCCAAACATACACACACACACAGCAGAGAGAGAGAGAGAGAGTGAGAAAGAGACGCACACACACACTACTTGGGTAGTCGGCAGATGTTGCAGTTTTCTTTTCGGCTTTTTGTGTGTCTACCACGCAGCAAACACATTTTTTCTTCCATTCGTTTTTTTTTTTTTTTGGTTATTTTGTTGAAGTTCCGGCCGGTTTATTCACAAGTGCAACACGCATCGCATCTTTTGTTTTTGGGTCTTTTGCAGCAATTTTTTGTGACGCTAAAACCACCAGTGAAGCAAGCCTAGATGGTGACCATGGAGAATAGCGAGGAGATTTTGCAAATTCTGGAGCGTTTCACACAGCTCAAGCAGAAGGAGATACCCAAGGAGCTGGAAGACTATTTGCAATATGTGGCCAAAACAGGAGAAACCATTTTCAAGTGGTCGAGCATCAAGTATCTGTTTCGCGAAAAGTTGCTCAATGTGATCAAGCACTTCAACGAGGATTCGCAGCGTCTCGAGGGTAATACATTGGTGGAGTGTACCCAAAAAAAATACAACCCCAATCCCAAAATGTTTTTTTTTTATTTGATTTGAGATGTCTTGTACCCCACAGAGATACCCAATTACCCGAATGTGGATCCATTCAATTATGAGACCATGAAGTCCTCGCTCCTGGAGCGCCTCGATCAGTTCAATGCGGCTCCATTCACCATACAGCGTCTGTGCGAGCTGCTCATCGATCCTCGCAAGCAATATTCTCGCATCGACAAGTATATGCGAGCCCTCGAGAAGAACATACTTGGTATATTTCCATTGTAGTTATTTTGTATACCCATTTAAACATTTATTGACAACAACTTTCATATTCAATTCAGTGGTCAGCACCATCGACCCGGGACGCAGGCGCACGGAGAGCGAAAACGGCGACTCGCTGGACTCTGTTGGCAATGGGGACCTCTCGCTGGAGGTCAACATTGACATCGAAATGGAAAACGAGAACATGTTTAACAATGGTGACGAGCGCAACGGCAATCGCAATGGCAACGAGGGGTCCACCAGTGGCTCCCTTAAGGTCAGATGGCCTCGCACCGAACTTGGCCTACTCGAATCCAAGGCCAAGAGGGCTAAGTTTGATTACGATGACAATGAGCAGGACGAGCCGGATGAAAGGGATGAGCGAGATGATGTCGTTGGGGTCAAAGATGCCATTGAGGTCAAGCCTGAATCAACTAGAGCACAGGCCGGGGCTCCTAATGCGGCCAATGTGGAAGATGTTCCAGATCTAATTAAGGAAGTTAATCGGAAGATTAAGGAGACAGATGTTGCTCAAGGGGCATCCCAAAAAGAGGAGTCGGACGAGGTCGACAAAGTGGAGTCCAAGAGCAAGACGGCAAATAATGGCGACAAGGAGCTCAAAGAACTGAAGAAAATGCCAGAGTCAGCCGCAGACATTCCAGCAAAGGCCGAGTCCGTTGTGGCGGACAGTGGCGATGTGAAGACAAAGACCGGCGATGCTTCCAAAGAAGCCGCCGATGATGCTAAGGCCCAGGCTCCGGTAAACAAGGCCGGTGAGCAAGATGAAGCCGAGAAGTCGTCGAAAATCGTGGAGAAACAGCAGCTGGATAGCAAAGCAACTGCAGAAAAGCCGGCAGAGGAATTGGAGTCAGATAAGAAGGGCGATAAAATCGCAGATAAAGTCGAAACCGAAGCTGCTCCTGCACCTGTAGCTGATGCTGCCTCACCTGTAACTGCTGTTGCACCTGCTTCTGATGATGAAACCGAGAAGATCGAGCCAAAAGTTGATAAGCCCAAGGAGGAGCCATCTGAGAAACCAGAAGTAGAGACAGAAAAACCAACGCCAACTGCGCCAGAGAGTTCCGCTACTCCTGCTAAAACTCCTGATGATCCTGATGCTGCTGTAGAGAAAGCTACAGTCGAAAAAGATGATGCTGAGCAGCCGGCTGAGGTGCCTGCTGCTACTGAGGCTGAGCCCAAGACTGAGCAACAGTTGGATCCCAAATCGGAGCCAGAAAATGATAAGGGTAACACTGAAAAGACTGAAACTATAGCAGTAGAAACTGCTGCAGTTGCTGCAACAGCTGCTGAAACAGCTGCTGCTGGTGAGGAACCGGCTTCTAAAGCCAAGTCACCAGCTAATGATGAATGTAAGGAGGAATCGACAAAGACTGTTGCAGCTGCTGATAAAACTATTGCTGCGCCAACTCCGGAATTAGCTGCAGCAGATGCTGCCACTGCTGATGTTGCCACTGCTGATGTTGCCAAAGCTGTCTCCGTTCCCATTGAGACCAATGATCTTGCCACGTCGCAGCCACCTACTACTGCTCCTGCTGATGCGGCTGCACCAGAAGCATCGACATCGGAGGATTCGGCCACGTTTGCCAATGGTGCAACTGGTGCCGCTATCACCCCTCCCACATTGACACTCAACGATCAGCCCATGGAGGATACACCAGCCGAGGAGGAGAACGTTGCGGCCGTCTCACCCACCGCAGCCGTCGAGGAGGTTGTCATGGCTGAGAGCGGCGCTGCCGGCGCTGGCGGCGATATGGCCACCGATGAGCTGGCCAAGGATGAGCCAGCCGCAATGGAGGTGGACGATACCAGCCAGGAGGTAATGGATCAATAGACCACAACCAGTGGACGCCAATTCAAAGCAACTAATATTAATAATTTCAACTACTACTCCGAATAAGTAGCATTATGTTATAAGTCCACACGATCCATCACCCCACACACACACACACACCAACACACACACATACCAACAACACACACACACACATGTGTGCATACACTCCCACATGCATTCTCCAAACGCAACATTACCAATCCCAAGTATCCTGATACAAGATATAACTTCATTAACTAGGCTATTACCGTCATGCCATAGCTGATATGATATATGAAATAACGCACATATATATATATATATATATATACAAAAATATATATATAAATATATATGTGTGCGTGTGCGTGTGGGCGTGTGTATGTCTCTTTGTATTCCAAACACCCAAACACTGGGTGCTCACTCAAAGATGGACAGAGGAAACAACGGATTCGCTCTTCGTAGCGATGTCTTCCATCTGTTCCATCTTTGATTGTGCTTCATCCAGGCTGACATAGTTAGTTGTAGGTGGGTTTGCCCGCATCCATCTATAAAGAATATTTTATTTACATACGTACTTATAGGCAAACGAAAAGCATTAGGTTCCGTTTTGGCATTCAAATCGAAGCCTGCACATAGTGCATAGCGCACAGTGCATAGTTCCCTAAGTTGACGGATGTGGCACGATTCGGTTATATCGGCCGCATCACGTCATTATGTGAATTTAATGTCTATTCTACATAAAACGCCCATAGAATATTTAACTTTTTGGATGAATACTCTGAACCCATTGAAAATATTTTGAATGAAATGGGCAAATATAAGCTATATATATATATATATATATATATATATATATATATATGCATATATGCATATATGCATATGTCCGTCTGCTTGAATACACCAATCTCACATCAATCCATACCTATAACTATATCTATCTATATTTGATTCATCTCATTTGATCGATACACTTTGTGAATACTATCGATAAATATGAATTCAAAATATTTAAATATACCATTTTAGCCAAGATCAAAAAGAAATATTTATTCATTTTTTTTTTACCAAATTACGCACAAGCTCAAGTTTTTTTGTTTTTTTGTTTTTTTGTTTTTTTTGTTTTTTGAATACTCGCATGCATTCATACAATGAGTGTTAGCGTTTTTTTTTTGTTGTATTTGTTTTTGCATTGTTTTTAAGTTGGCTTGAGTCACTAAGACTTGTAAGAGGTAAAGACTTGGGTTCAGGGCATCTCGCAGTCGGGCAAGACTCTCGACTATATCATTCATAATTGTTATTTTGTACACTCATAATTTTTTTTTTTTTTTCGATATTATGCAATTACGTATAGCTCTGAATGTTCAACACAAAACAAAACACACTATCTAAATAAATAAAATCGAAGAACTTGGATTGTCTTTCAGTATTTGGGAGATCTTTACTGTTCAAGTATGAACATGAGACGGTGCAAGGCTCAGTTAGAGATTAGCTATTTTCGGATCGATAAACATCACATACTTCGACGAGTGAACATCACGTTCTTGGAAGAGTGGGCATCACATTCTTAGAAGAATAAAGCTCAGCTATTCTGAGAAGAAAAGACCACACATAGAGTCGAGTCACTCCACAAACGCTGCGAAAGCTCAGCTAGTTTAAGAATAAACATCACATCCGTTAATATAAATAAACATAAAATGAGGTCGCCTTACAAGCGGCTTCATATGTATTTAGGTTTAAGATTATTGTATAAAATAAAGAGATGCTCATCAGAGCAAACAGTTCGATTCTAAACGTCGTCAAATCGCGTGTGTTTCACACAATTACCATATAGATTTATTTTAGTCGCAGCTGCTCGTCTGCACTCGAATCCATAAAAAAAAAATTAATAATAATCAGACAACGCTTTGGGTATTTCGTGTAAGGCATAACAAAACAATGAACAATAAAATGCATATGGCATGTTTGGTTAAACATTTTTGGTATGTTGTATTTTAAGAGAGCGGCTCTGCCGCTGCAAGAACACCACAGCCACAACCGACGTCGAGGGGGAACCGTAATTGTGTTCCGGATCCGATCCGTTTGAGGCCTGGCCGAGCCAACGACTTTGTCGAACGATCGGTTGGTCTCTGTTAACGTTAACGGACACGGTCCCGAACTTGAATGCCTGGGTGTCGTCTAGCCCAGGAGTACCTTGCGCATCATGAAGCCGCTGCTGGCGGTGGCGTTGCTGCAGGATGCCCGGGATGGGGCATCTTCGGGCTCAATGCACTTGGAGGAGCAGAGGTACTGCAGCAGCGGCACACGATACTTGCCACAGAAGTCGACGAATTTGATGTGCTCCACACGATTGTCGAAAAAGACGCCCTTGCAGTTGGGATTCACGCAGCAGTTGGCGCTGTTCAGATACTCGGAGAGGGTGCGCGGCACGTCAGTGGGACCCGGTCGCTGTCCACTGGCCTTCACAATGCGACCAGCCAGCTCCAGGAGCGTCGGCGGCTTCAATGCCATATCCTGCACGAAGCGCACCACCAGCGGATTATCACGCAGGCTTAGCTAAATGAAAAGATCAAGTTGAGCGAGCAAAAAAATAAAATTTTTATAAGTTGACCAACCTCGGTCAGATTCTTCAGGGCGACAATGTCCTTGGGCAAGTGCTTCAGTCTATTCTTGTGCAGCAGCAGCGATTTCAAATTCTTCAGCCGTGCAATGCTCGTCGGAAGATGCTCGATGAGATTGTCGCACAGGACAAGGGCCTGCAGCTGGCTGAGAGAGCCAACAGCCTCGGGCACCTCATTGATCAGATTGCCACCCAGCGACAGCACCTGCAGACTGTGAAAAAAGTGGGGGAAATCATTATAGGCATAATGTCGCAAATTGTCTGGAGTATCCGGAGACAATCCAGGCTTTAAGTTCTGTTCCTATAAAGTTATGTTCCTATAGAAGCATTACCTAAATATTCACAAGAAAATGGCTGTTCCCATTTCTAAGACGTACCCAAAAAATGTGAGCCTTATCTTTGGTGGTATCTACAGCAAATATTCAGATTAAATAATAATAATCTTAACTAAGGGCGTCAATTACTATTTTGCGTCTACAACAATTGCAATTCTTTATCTAAATCATGATTAAATAAAAATAAATTAATTAGTTTAGGTTCGAGGCCTGTTTGCGGTTTCTAAGGGGGTACAAAAAAAAACACAACGATTTAACTCCCTCGATAAGACTATAAGATTTGTTGTTTTGGGGCCTAAGTAAACAGTTCTAATTGTACAAAAACATTGACAAAGTTATTAAGCTAAATATATAAGAACAATAACTGATATCTGGCAAATCAAGTGGAGTCGTACGATACATAGCAACCACACATATAGAATATATATAGTTTTGTTATTCAATTTTGCATTATCTTATATATATATATATATATGTATATATTGTAGTCAGTCTGTTATCTCAAAGATAGCTAGCAATGTTTGTGACAATGGACAGGTTTTTTTTAGTTGTTCTTGCGTCTCATATTCTTTTGTTTATTTACAATCCCAAATTAACATATCAGTGCAGATCGAGCAGATCTTATCGAGCCTCAAGTGTCTCTCTTGTGGAGCTGTCAATCGATTTGAGTCTTACACTGCGCTCACAGCAAGCCACTCGAAAGGGGCGCTTATCAATTGATCAGGTTGACTTGTTGCCCGACAGATCGCTTGCTCTGCTAGTCCCATTCCTTGTCTCTGCCCTGCTTGACAACAACAACAACAACAGCGATTGCGACTGCGACTGCGACTTCCACTGCGACTACGACTGAGGCTGAACACGCGCAGCAAGTGGGTTTGGGCAGGTGCAGGGAAACAGAAACGGAATCGGAAAAGGGAACGGGAACGGGAACAGCAATTGGTTCGAATTGAAAGCAGGTGACTATCGTCAAATCGAGGACACAAAGAAACTGCGAGATCTCTTGAATAGATACCCGATCCTATTGTGGATGCGATGTGTTACCGATTATTCGCAGCAAAACTCTATTCGAATTCCTAATCAAAATTTCTGCTACGATTAATTAATACGGTTGGATGAGGGAATTACCTTTGCATCTTCCATATATCCTTGGATATCATCGGGATCTTGTTGCCGCCCAAATATAGATATTTAAGTTGGCGCAGTTCGGTGACCTGTTCTGGGAAGTGGATCAGCTGATTGCCGCTCAAATTGAGCTCCTTTAATGTGGAGGTGCCATTGCCATTTGTCTGTTTGGTGAGCAGCGATTTGGGTAGCGATGTGCTGGTCAGCAGATTGTTTTTGACAATCAACGTGACCAGCGGCAGCTGGCAAATCGCATCCGGCAGCTGGGTGAGCGCATTGGAGCTCAGATCAAGTATCTTGAGATTGCTGAAGAGCTGCAGCATGCGTGGCAATGCCACAAGACGATTGTGATTGAGCAACAGCGTCTCAATGTCACCGCTAGACTTCAGCAGGCCCTTCTGCGGCGAACTCAAATGATCCTCCAGTGTGGCCACATCCAGATTCATGCGACCAAAATCTATAGTTTTCTGCTCACGCGAATCCGTATCCGAGCTGTCCGACGTATAAAGCTCCATCTTTAAATCGAATCACAATCGAATGCCCAAATACGTTCCTTTATAGAGGTGTATATATATATATATATATATGTATATGTGTATATGTATATATGTTTATGTTTTATCTGCGTTTGATTTATTATATGTCTCGCTATATGTTGTTTGGTTTTATAGGCTCACTGCCCCTGTCCCTGTCCCTTTCTCAGTCACTGATTCTGTCTCTGCTCCACTTGTGTTTGCGATCGATCGCATCACATTTGCTTTGCTGCGGCGCAAATCGACCAATCAAATGTAACAGCAACAACAACAACAACAACAACAAAAAAAAGAAAGAAAGAAATATAAACTATTTAATGTGGTGAGTCGGTTGAGACGAAGCGCGATTTGCTTGCCACCAGCACTAGAGGGAAGCGATGACTGAACTGGCACCCGATTCCAGTTCGTCGCCTCGACTGATGCCGATTTTGGGATTCGTTGCGCACGGGGCGCAAACAGGCGTATTCGTAATATGCACACACACACTCACACACACACTCACACACACACACACACGCACACATACACACACATACACGCAGGCACGCACATACGGCTAAGCACGAGGTGGAGCAGGGACTGCGGCTTTAGTTTTGGGTCCAACACGCGGCTAAAGGTGAGCGCCAGATGACGTGGGTAACTCGACAAGTTTTCATCTGAACCAAGATAAGTAAATAGGCCACAATTGTCCCATGAGATGAAATCAAACTGCAACTTTTCCTGCTACAATGGCCATTTTTTTCCCATTTCTTTAAGATGTCTACTTTTTGGGATATCAAATTGAAATTGCAAAGTGTTTTCATTTCTAAAATACATTGATTATCACAAAAAAAAAAAAAAAATGTACTTATTATCATATCAAATCGAATTCCACTTGACTATTGGGTTTTATTAAAATGAACCCATCTTGTGGTGTGTTCGAGGATCGTGATTCATGCAATGGGAAGCATGCCGACATTTATGGAGTGCTCAATTTATAAAGCGACCCACTTCAGACGATTAGCAGCGAGTCGAGCCGATCATTAATTGATAAGAACACACTTACACGCACACACACACGCACACGCACACACACATACACACACACACACACACACAAAAACACAATTGTGAATTTTTAAATGCGATTGACAATATTGCTGCTGTTGCTATTTAGTTAAGTGCGCCTAATCTAAGTAG
>JAWNLI010000213.1:375000-412500 GCA_035042405.1 Drosophila demipolita
GGAGCGATAAACCGAGAGCCTGGCACTCCACAATGTGCGTCATGTTGAGCAGAATGTTGCCCTGCTCATCGAGATGGAAGAACTGCTTGATGTGATAATGATCGCATCTGTTGCGTTCCACAGTTTGGCAGACATCGAGCTCAGGGCTGGCAATGGGATTGGGGGTGGGATTGTGGTTTGGGCACTTGCCAATGGCGCCCATTATGGAGCCGGCGAGTGCTTCAGTCTTCAGTTGCTTGCGATTGATGCGGCAGTCTTTGAGCACCTGTTGCGGACAGGTGACCGTCGTAGTTGACTTCGTCGATATTGAGTCCAGGCTGCTACTCGCATATTTGGATTTCTTACAGAGTAGCGCCTGCTCCTGCTCCTGCTGCTGTTGCTGTTGGTGGCCGTCTGAGAGTGGACAGGGCAGAGCAATGCCCGTTTCGATGCTGTCCACGAACAGCAGCTCGAGCAATTTGCGTTTGCGACGACCCGCCCTGATTGGAGGTGCTTCGATTAGCTTTTGTTTGTGCTCCAGTTGGTGCAGTGGTGCTGTGGTGCTCTGGTGCTGTGTGGTGCGCTGTTGGAGCAGCTCCTCTTCGAAGTCGGCAGAGAAATAGTTCTCCTGCTGCGGATAATCGACAATCTCCCATTCGGCCATGAAGCTGAGAAACTTGGCCTCCTCCTTGTAGTGGCGCACATGTATGGGATCGTGAAAGAATTCCTCGGGCTCCAGTCGCTCGATGCGCTGCTCATCCAAGCTGCACAGCGATTTCGACATATCCGTGTCGTTGCCGGGCAAATTTTCTCTATTTAAAATTGCATTTGATAATTGCGGGCGGTTCGCGTCGCTTCCGTGCGACGATCTTTTGAACCAAATCATGATGGATTCTGTAACGGTTTTTGCCAGCTAAAACAAATTGGCGAAAACGCAAGTTTCTCATCGGCACAGACGGCGACACAGAATGCGGCAGCTGCTATCGATCAAACAGATCGTTCTTCTAACAATGTGCCGCCTATGACTAATATTATTGCCTTAAGTGTACCCCTTCTGTTACTGTATTTGTTCTTGTTGTTGTTGTTGTTGTTGTTGTTGCTGTTACTGTTACTGCTTTTGTATTTGCTCTTGCTCCGTTGCGTGCTGTTACCCTAAACACGGCCAATGCAAAACTAATGCTGAACTTCATACGCATTAGTTTATAAGACTGTTACAACGACAACGCTGACGTCGATGTTGACGTCGCTGCTGCTGCTGTTGACGTCGCCTGTCCCCACCCCGCAAAATAAGAAAATAATAAAAAAAAAAAAAAAGATAGCAACTAGTGCGACGCTAACGCTGACGCCGACGCCGACGCAAACCACAGCTGTGGCCTAAATTGCGAAGCGCAGCGACCTCATTTGCCTAAGCAAATTAAAGCCGGCCAGCGACAAATAGGTGGGCAGTTCTTAGCTAGGTAGCTAAAAATATCTCGGAGACCTGAGTTCTTGGTTATGCTGGGTATTTCCGAGAGTTTTCACTTTCGTTTTGCTACCTGTGACACAGCAGTTTTGCGCAAGTCCTGTGCGAAAAGGGGCAGCGAATTAAATGAAATCAAGTCAAGTAATTATCAAGCGAATTAAAAAACTGTGTCAAGAGGAAATTGCCAATGAGTCAACAGAACAGCAACGCTAGCTACGCCACAGATAGCAGAAGGAGGCGGCGGAGTAGGAGCAGGGCAACGGCTAGGACAGGAAGCTGGCACTGAATCAGCGAAACTCAGGCCTACAAACAACAATACAACACGTGTGCAATTGTTGCTGCTTAGGTAGTGATTATTTCAGCAAGTAGCACTTTTTTTTTTAACAATCTAAGCCCAGCAGTGAGAGCACAACAAGAGATTAGGCTTCAAAGAGAGAGGTAGAAAGAGAGGCGCAAGGCTGTTGAGATAATGTGTTGATTCATAGCGCAAGTGAGAAATGAGCGCAAAAAAAAAACACAGCTTAGTCAATTGCAAGCAACAGGCAGCCATCTTGTATTTAAAAATAGAAAGGGAGAGAGAGAGAGAGTAGAGTGTGTGCGAGAGACAGTGCAAGCAAAAGAGATGTGTCTCGTTGCTGTTATTAGATCAAAGACAAACTTGCTAATGTTTACACATGCTGATAACATGATGGTAACATTTTAATTACATCATGATAACATTGATGATTACATTTTAATTACATGATGATAACATTGATGATTACGCCAACGACCAAATGGATTAAAGACAACAATGAAAGATTCCTCGAGCGATGATCTGCAACACATAACAGCAGCGACTGACAAAAGAGAGTGAGCCAGAGAGACAGAGAGAGAGGGAGGGAGAGGGGGATAGTAATATTCTAATGCAATTGCACGTTACGATTGCATCAGCTTTACAAGGCTAAACTCAACTTGAAAAATCGGCTGCGCAATTTGGAAAAACCTTTGACTGGCAGCTTTTCCTGAAGGTGTCTGTGTTTGTTTCTGTGCAGGAAGTATTCCAGGCAACACTGTTCCACTTATCTCTTATTATAATGTGAATGATCTGAGCAAGATAAGCTAAAACTAAAACTAAAACGCAACAGATTCATTTAGAGAATTAGCTGCCTTTTTTTCTTTCCATTTTATGATTATGATATAAATCGGGGAAATAGCGTTGATATTTAAAGCTCAAAACAAATAACTTATATTCTGCTCGTGAATTCAGTGGAAGTTTTTTTTCAGTTTCTCAAGGTGCCATTGAGCGTTACATATTACATAATCTACTTGTATGCAATTATTTTTTATTTCTTTTTTTTTTTTTTTTTTTTATCGAGTTTAGCGAACCGACTTTTAGCGTTTAATCGTTTAGTAGTTATCCAGGGTTTCGCTTATCGCCAAATGAGTTTACAGCTCAAAACGTAACCAATTTGAATTGCTTATTTACTTTGATGATGGTCGAATTCAAACACACAGCGAGAACAGTGAGGCAGAGCAGAGCGGAGCATGTGGCATGCAGCTAGTCTAAAAATAAATCGCATCTAAAATAATGTTTGCTTTTTCATTATCAAAAAAAAAAATAGAAAGAAAGAAAGAAAGAGAGAAAGAAAGAAAAACAAACAAAACTGGAAAGTTTGCAACGCTTACAAATCGAGTGAAAGGAGTTGAATAGTTGAATAGAAAGAGTCTTTCGATTCGGATTCCGATTTCAATTCCAATTCCGATTCCGATTCCGATTCTTGTCTGGCTGGAAATTGATATGGTAATCAGTCAAGTGTTTGTTGAGCTTCGACAAATTACGCATCCCATTCAGAGACGCGGCGAGACACGGCGCATTTTTCAACGCGCGCTGATTACAAATGCAGTCAGCGCCGACGTCGGTTTACATTCCAAAGTGCACGATGCGTCGCCGTCGCCGTCAGCGTCGGCGTCGCAGTCAGCGTCGGCGTCGACTGTGCCAATATTTATTTATTTATGTAAAGAAAAATCGCTGCACGCTCCAAACTTATCAAATTTGTTTAGCTGGCTAACTGCGCCGTATGATGTCCATGCCGCAAAACGGCGACGGCGACGGCGACTGCAAGTGGGGTGTGCGGGTGTGTGGTGTGTGTGTGTGTAGAACGGAATGTTGTGGCTGTGGTCTGTGCGTTGCGCGCCAGATAAGTTTCGGCAAGGCTTTGTAGTCTGCAGAATCCAGACTTGCAACGACGAGGCAGCAGCAGCAGCAGCAGCTGATAATGAAGAACTTGCCACAGACCAGTTTGCACCAGTTGAACCGAATGTCAGAATCCACTGAGTAGCTTTATTTCATTCCGAATAATGGGCAATCCGTGCGCTCAATCAATCAATCAATCAATCAATCAATCAATCAATCAGTCAATATGCATGCGATGACGACGAAAGCGATAATTTTAATTGCATTTGCTGTTGTTGTTGTTGTTGTCGATGGAGGCCACTGAATGTTGAATGATGCAACAATAACAACTGATTGCAATTGATGATGATTATGATGATGCTCTGACTGATGCTGATGCTAATGTTGATGAAAAGTTGAAGCTCAGCTCAAAGTGATTGATTGCGGTGCAGTTGTATGTGTTGCGAAAAGTCCTCGTGTCATTTTCTTGACTGATTGTGTCAATCATCAATCATTCGCATTGATGTGATTGATGTAAAACAACTACGAATCTAACTCGACTATATATAGATATATAGATATATAGATCCCCAAAAAACTGATTAACAATTCATTTTCTTCTACACTTTTCATGGTTCAAATACATATATATATATAATAATAATCTATATATATATATATATATATATATACTCACATAGTATCTCACGATCCCGCATACTCCGATTACGTAATATAGTTGCCACTTTTGGGCGTGTTGCCTTGTTGCCACTCTTATTTGCCTTGAGCGTATCCTGGTTGCAGCTGCTGTTGCTGCCGTCTTTGGTGCTGCTGAACTCCTCAATAATGGTGTCGTCCTCGGACAGAGCGGCTCGGCACTTGGACAGGTGTATGGTGTCCGAGTTGATGGTTGCATCTAAAGAGCAAACAAAAAAAAACACAAAATACAAATCAATAATGCAAATGATAATGAAAAATGCCGTGTTCCATTTACCATCTTGCATGGGCATTAGGGAGTCCCACTGTGAGGAGTCCCAGGGCTCGGAGAAGACGGTGCCGTCGTCCGACTGGCCCGAATCAGTGCCGCCGTAATACGTCTGACAGAAGTTGGCACAGTTGCGCTCCACGTTGTCGTAGGCGCTGAGGCGACAGCCGTTCTGGCTCTGGAATGACTTTTGGCTGCCATCGGGATTGGCCTTTTCCAGCAGTGGAGCTGTTGTCGTCGTCGTTGTCGTTGTCGACGTTGTCGTTGCCATTTGCGGCGGCGTCGAGCAGCGCACTAGCTCCGGCAAATTGAGGTCGGGCAGACGCTTTACAATGATTTGGTGCACGGTGAGGCTATGCTTTTTATTGGCCACATTCCCCACCTTGTCGCGGCCCAGCGAGTTCTCCTTCTCCTGCCAGTCGGCGGCGGTGTCATAGTCACTGCCAGCACCAACAGTTCCACCGTTTGTCTCCTGCTTCGCCATGAACTCCCAGCTGCTGTCCAATTGCCAGTGATCGATGCGATTGCGTCCACGCTTCGCCGGCTGCTGGGGCTGTGCCGTTGGATTTGGCTTCGGCTTCTGCTTGAGCTCGTCGAGACTGCCGGCCAGCTTCTCCAGATCGGCGGGCAGGAGTAGTGGTGCCGTTGACGCTGCCAGGCCACCCTTGAGCGGCTCCGAGTGCCGCTGATTGGCTGGCAGCAGCTGGTTGCGCTGCTGACGACGTAATATGGCCGCCGCCGCATTGGTTAAGCCAGCCTGACGCAGTGCATCCGCTGGTTCAGCGTAAAACGGACTGCCCTGCTTGCTCCTCGAGCCGGGCGTTTGTGCCGCTGTCGGTGTTGTGTCGCCGCCATCATCATTGCCACTGGCGCTCTGCTCGGTGAGCGACTGCGTCATGGTTGGAGCGA
Source organism: Drosophila demipolita (assembly GCA_035042405.1). Classification (NCBI taxonomy): domain Eukaryota; kingdom Metazoa; phylum Arthropoda; class Insecta; order Diptera; family Drosophilidae; genus Drosophila; species Drosophila demipolita. Next base: position 380,491 of record JAWNLI010000213.1, read on the forward strand.
TGCCAGGAATACCCACATTCGGCAATAGCAGCGCAGCTCGAGAACGTGGCAATGCATCGCCAGAGAGCTGCATCAGCTGCTGGCTGCTCTCCGGTCCGGCACTGCTCTCCCTCTCCCTCTCCTCCCTCACGCTGGGCGACAGCAGCTGCTGTGTTGGTGTGCTTGCTGCTGGTGCCAGGTGCGGATTGCGGATGCAGATGCGGATGGGGATGCAAAAACATCAATGTTAGTCAATAAATAAATCAATCTTCTAAAATAACCCACAGACAACAAAAGGCATAACACAAAAAAGTTCACAATTCTGTAACAGATTTGCTTCTCTTGGAGAACTAATATTTCCCATGATGATTGATGATGATTGATGGGATTAATGCCAAAGGCATAGGAGAATTTCATTTCTAGCAGCTAATTTAATATTAAGAATCAAATCTCCTCAATTTAAACTAATATCCACAATTCTGTAACAGATTTGCTTCTCTTGGAGAACTAATATTTCCAATGATGATTGATGATGATTGATGGGATTTATGGCAACTGTAGCTGTGGCTGTACTTACGTGTCTCGGCCAGGAGATCGGGTCGTCGATTGAGTACGCCGGCATGGTTATCGGGGCCCGGCTTGAAGCTGGTGAGGAGACTGGCTCGATCGCTGGGATCTGGCGACCAGACGTCTTCGTAGTCGCTAATCTTGTCGCTGAGCGCACTGGCACAGTACTGCGCTGGGGGGCTCTCCAATATGTCCGACTCCTGGTAGTGTTTGGACTCCTTGCGTATGCGAGATTTGCGCGATTTGCCGCTGCTGCTGCTGCTGCCGATGCCGATGCCTCCAGGCAGAATGCCAGCGCCATTTGGCGTCATCGGTGAGGGCATCTTGCGTTGGCTGTGACTCGATTCCCGGCTGGACTGCGAGTGCGACTGGGAATGGGAATGGGACTGCGACTGTGACTGTGACTGCGACTGAGATTGCCAGCGGCTATCATTGGAGGAGGAGCCCTGCGATGACAGTGTATCCTTGCACTCGCCCTCCGGCGACAGACGCTTCGCAAAGGTCTGGAAAGTGCTGGTGCTGGCCTGGGAATTGAGTAGGGCATTGAAGGGATTGTTTGACGCTGGCGTAGTCACCTCCACAAACTGAGCTGGATTTGGTTTGGCAGTTGAATTATTGTTGCTGATGTTGTTGTTAATGTTGTTGCTGTTGTTGTTGCTGTTGTTGTTGCTGTTGTTGTTGCTGTTGCTGTTGCTGCCATTGTTGTTCTCCATGGAGAATGTGACAGTGGTGGTCACTGTGAAATTGTTGTTGCTCAGCTGATCCGGTGAATGGGGCTTGGACCAGCGCATTGGTGGCGCCGGCGGCTTGAGATTCAATGTGTTCGGCGGCTTTGGCCTCTGTGGACGCACCTGCTCAAATTCCGCACCACTCGCTGGGTTCGTCTTGAAGGTGCTCAGATTGTTGCTGGCATGCGTTAGCTGCAATGGTTGCTGCTGTTGCTGCTGCTGTTGCTGTTCCAAGGCAGCGCCGCCCGGCAGATAACCCTGCGCATCCACCGGTGACATGGTCAATATGACAGAGTCGACAGAATTGGGACTCAGCAGCTGCATGTGCTGCCCGCCGCTTGTCGTAAACGAGCTCATGCTCGAGTTGGTGTCCGACGGTGTCCCGGCCGGACTAAAGAAACCCAACAGCTGACCGCTGCCCGTGGGACTGAACAACGTTGTTGCCGGTTGCTGCGTCGGCGTTGCAGCTGGCAGCTTGCCACCAGCATCGCTGAAAAATGTTGCAGTGCCCAATCCGCTGGTCTCAGTGAGCGACAATGGTGATTTGGCATCCAGCAGCAGTTGCTGCTGCTGCTGCTGCTGCTGCTGTTGCTGCAGCTGTTGCTGCTCCGCCGTATTGTTGATCGTTTTGGCCATGGCAATGGGCGGTCCCAGTACAGCGGCACTGCTGGCATAGCTCCAGAATTCCTGGCCCAGCAGCGCCAGCGATGAGAGCTTCTTGCGATTGTTCGCCTCCCGCAGCACACGTGGCAGCATCAGCTGCACGGGCAGCTCATCACAGCACTGGGCATAGTGGGAAATCAGTTCGGGGATCGAGCCAAACTTGAACCGGGAACTTTCCAGGCTCAGTTTGTTGTCTTGCGATTGGATTAGATAGTGTTCGATATATGGACCCGTATCCTGGGGCAGACGCACAGAAACAGCCATCGTGTTTGGCTGACTCGAACCACGTACAATGAAGGTCTGCAGAAAAAGAGAGACAGAGAGAGAGAGAAAGAGAAAGAGAAAGCATGAGTAGAGTTTACAGCTGTTGTTGTTGTTGTCAGTCAAAAGGCTGCCACGTAAATCAGCGCATTTTTGGTGTTGCCACGGCAACTTTTTTTTTTTTTTTTTTATTTTTTTTTATTTGGTACACCTAACCCCTCCCCCAAACTGTATTCGCATCGCGTTAAATGTTGCGTTAAAAATGTGCGCACATAAATTTCCCATTTGCCATTTTACAAAAACAATGATAAATGATAAATTGGTATTCCATACGCCACGGCGCCTTGGCATTGTGCAACCACCCAACCTCCCAACCCACCTCGCCGCACCCCCCCCCCCCCACCCCCTCTCGCTCCTGACCCTCGGTCTGTGCGCACTTTTGTCGTGGCTGGGCTGGGAAAACTTTGCAGACGCTGCGACAAAGCGCAACCAAGTCGTGTGGCAAGTGCTTGGCAACCCTCAAACTCTGACTTGGTCAAGTGGCAGCAGTGCGGTGTCCACTAGCAGCAACAGTGGCAACAATGCCTTCTCCATTCACCATACTCATTTCGGTTAATCGCCAGCAAAGTTTTCATAATGAGCGCTTCACTTAAAGTCTGCCACAAGAAATTATTTCGCCCAGCCGCTGTTCAAGTGCACATTTTACAAATACTTAAAAAAAATATATATATATATATATATATATATATAGCTATATATCAGTTGATTTTTGTCAGTTCGTAGTCTGGGTAAAAAAGTTGCCAGATATGCAAAATGCACTAAAAAATATATTTAAAATATATAAATTTTATATATACCAAGTATTCAATTTTATCCATAGAACTAATCGAACAAAAATATAATTAATATTTCTAGCACAACTAGGTTTTATATATACTTTGCATGGATTTAAACTTGCGTTTCATATAGCATTTTGTTTGTTTAATTTTTAAAAAGTTATATAAATAAAATTAAATAATATTTCTAATGATTACAGAGGAGCTGCACAGAGACACCAGGAGTCCCCACAGGCTAATTATCTTTTGGGCGGCTATAATCTTTAACGATTTAAGCAAGTAAAATCCATTGGGAATGGAATAGACTTGGGATACTTGCCACTGGTCCACTGACAGAACACTGTCGACTATCCAAATTGGGTATTTATAGTAGCAATCAGGGTAGGTTTTGTGTAGGAGGTGAGGTGAGAAGTCCTAGCAGAATGTGTCGCCTTAGCCAGGATAAAATGCAAACATCCTAGGGATGCATAATATGTGTTTCATGCCAAACAAAGGTTCGGGAAACTCGATCAGTCGGGAGAATTCAAAAATATATATAATAAATTTGAGGTTTCCAAGTTAAAGCGTAAAAAATAACCCTTAAGTTTTGATCTGGTCTGATCCAAATAGTAAATCCATTTAATACCAAAAATATTACACAGCGATCAAATTATTTGCATTATTTGATACTTTTTGGCTTCTTCTTAAATGAAGGTGAATTTGATAATTTAAGAAACTCGAGCGTTTTCTTACTTTTGTTGTGCGAGTGTAGTATGCGTATGTGTGTGTGCATGTGTGTGTGCATGTGTGTGTGTGTGCGTGTGTGTTTGCGTTTGTGTGGTTTTACATTTTTCTGAGCAACCCTAAAAGTATGCAATTATATTTTTCAGATTTCAATAAATACCAAGTGGAGTATGTTGGTATGGCGGGAGGGGAGGGGGTGCGTATGCTAGCTGCAGAATATAAGAGGAGGAAGACAGCAATATATAGAGGCGCGGCGTTTGGGGGTGGGGGAGAGGGAGTGAGGTGTAAGAGTGGTGAACGCAGTTTGGGTACGAATATGGACGCCCCGCGGCGTTGTTTATGATTTCTGTTTGAGCTGTGCGCAATTTTCAATAAGCAGCAGTTGAAAGCAAAAAAAAAGTAGCGGAGTAAAAGATAACAGCAAAAAAAAAAAAAAAGAAAAAGAAACACACACATAGAAACTCCGTAATATGATGAGGTTGACGCATAACTGTATATACATATATATATGTGTATGTATGTATATAAATATATTTAAAGAGAACGTTTATTTGATTTGGCTGCATTGCAAAGAAGAATTCTTTTCGGCTGTTGATTTTATTACGTTGCTTAAGCTGTGTGTGTGGAGAGGGGGTGTGTGGGTGGGGTTGAAATCTTATTTAAAGCGAGCTGCAGAGAGTGAAAGAGCCATTATAGATTGATTCAATAATGTGGTCAGCTGCGACGGGGTTGCTGGGCTGCTGGGCTGCACGGCAATTGCGTTGACCCGTCACGGAAATGCAATTTGCGAAGGACAAAAGCGAGCATAAAAATGTCTTAACAAGCTGCGAGACAACCAAAATGCACAAAGGATGAAGCCAGCAAAGCAAGGCTTCGAGCGAGCGACAGAATGAGAGATATATAGATAGAGAAGGAGAGAAAGAGAGAAAATGGAGGGAGATGTGTTTTTTGTGTCTGCATTTTATGGACGCCTTGACAAATTGAAGCGTAGACGGCTAACAATAAAAAGGCGTAACTGTATTTAAAGGCAAGCAGAATGCAGAATTCCAATATATTAAAATATATATTACTCAAATACACTGTAAACAAAGTATGCAGTTTAAGTTTAGGAAGACTAAACTCAACTCGAGTTCAGCGGATTGTAAAGTGGTTAAACAGTAAGAGAACCATTAAAAGGGTTTACTTCTTAACTTGCTGGCTGAGTGCTGGCAACTAGCAAAAAGCACTTAGTTTTAATGTATAGATCAGTCGTATTTTTTGCACAGTGTATGCAATATGCATAGTTTATATGGGGGGGGGGTTATGTATTTCGCAGCTCAAACAATAGTTGCAATCAATTGGCTTTTGGCCACAGCAGATGTAAAAGGGCGTGCTGACACGCCCAGTTCATTGTATTTTCATACACACACACAGGCACACACACACACACATAGACACAGCAGACATACTTAGGCAGGTGCAACGGCTTTTAAGCGCTCAGACGAAAATGGAAACCCTAGAAATGCATTTGACTCCCTTTTGCAATTCCAAATGCATTTTCACTTAACAGTTCGTTGACTGACTGTCGTCTGTCTGCTACAGCTCCCCCCCTCTCTCTCGCACCCCCGCCACACCATCCTATCACTCACACGACGACAACATAAACAACCAAATATCTAGCAGGCCAACAATTTTACTTGCACTTTTCACAGCTTTTCCCCTTCCCCAACACCAAAGAGCAAAAAGAGGCGTTTAACGGTCTCACTGACTGGTGGGCGTGTCTCGTAAATTTAAATGTTTTGCATGTGACAAAGCGAGAAACAAACAAGCTTTGTCCGCCTGTCTGCGATTGGCTGGTTTCCGAGCAATCATTTCTACTTGTTGTGCACTCAAAAAAAAAAAACAAAAATATAATAAAATAGTTTGTAAGAATAGAAAATAATTTCTAAACGCAAGCCTTTAGAATTTGCATATCAAATGTTATTCCATTGTTTAGAAATGCATTATGAAATTGGGTAAGTTCTTTCTTTTTTTTAAAGTGCACTTGAAAATCCTGTTTAATTTTGCCAACACTGTTGCGCTCAGTGTGTCTGTCTGCAAGGCGAAAGTGATTTGTTGCTTGTGCTTTGCATTTGATTTTGTATTTAATTGCATGTAAATTATTGCACAGCACGCAAATCACACAGCATTCACAGCACACACACACACACACACACGCACACACACAAGCACACCACAACACTTCATCGCCTGTCCCCTTCAATGTCCTTGTCCATGTCCTTGTCGCAGTCGTTGTCACATTTGCGCCCATTTCCGGCAGCAAATGCACTTTTCTACGTCTGCCACTTTTTTTTTTTTTTTTTATAACAACATTTCCGGTTTCCATTTCTCGACTATTTTTGGCGCGTTTGCCTTTGGGCCACTGTGCTCGTTGGGATTGTCCGCAGCGTCACCCCTTTTCTGGCGGCAGCTGGCCGCAGGGCTAAAATGCTGTTGTTGTTGTTGATGTCCTTTACTATGCGCTAAACGTGCCGCAGCTGCTGCTGTTGCAGCCCCACAGCACTGCCTGCCTGCGCCTCGTCGTTTTGGCCTGTCTGCCCATGTTGCGGTTGTCTCTGGCCACGAATCGAAAGTGCAGCCCCGTCCCCTTTGGCCGTCTAACGTCTCTTGGCATGTCGTAATCAAGTTTTGGCCCGCAAATAGACTCTTTGCGCTCGCTCGAGCGCCAAGTCTAGTCTATAATCATCAAATCATGCTTCAAGTTCTGTCATTTTACACAACTGCTGGCTCCCCTCGGCACCCCCCTCCCCGCCACGGGCGGGCATCTCTCATTCACGCATGCAAGCGATGCGATGCGATGCGGCACATCAGAATGACTGACATCAAATCTTGACATCTTAATGGAATATGGTCAATGGGACGGACCATTGCAATTGGCCACTGGCAAGGCTTATCAGTTGGCCAGCCGTATGTGTGTGTGTGTGTATGTGTGTGTGTGGATGTTTGTGGGCGGAAAAATGTCTGCAATTGTTAAACTAGACATACCAAAATTGATTTGCACATTGAATTCAATTAAGAAAATACCTTTTAGAATTAAGTAAATATTTCCACAATGTTAAAAACAACAAAATAAAATTAACCTTGCTAAATTTATTTCTAAGTAATCGGAAAAATTACATCAACATGAAATTTTCCTCTAGTATTTGCCTACTGTTTGAAAAAGTGTACAATTTTTGCAGTGTCCTTCAATGGTCAGTGAAACCTGTATGCTTTAGTAACTTTATAGGAAAAAACTGATATAATGTAAAAGCTTTGAAATGCTTTAAAGCAACGTTTGCATATAATTTTGAGACTCGAAATTGAAACCAGCAGGCAGCCATCTTGTGTGGCTGTGGCAAGGACAACAAGGGGAACAAGGGGAACAAGGGGCTGTTATGCGATGGAACTTAACACCAGACAACACCAGCCCAAGGGAGACACACAGCCGCCTAATGAGTGTCGGCGGTTTGTGTGGTTAGGCATCACGACCAGGGAGCAATACAAAAAAGCACAGCAACAACAACAACAAAAACAACAACAACAGCAACAAAAAAACAAGGATAACAAGAACAAGAACTGCATAAAATAATGAAATTATGCCAAGCAGCGACTACCAGCTGTGCAACACACAACTGGAGCTGGAACTGGACCTCAATTATGAAGCCATTGGCCAGCCATTAGACGAAGCGACCGCAGCTCAGTTACTCAGATGCTTAGAGATGCTGACAGCATTAGGCGCGCACCCGCTACTCAATTGAAGAAACCCTAAAAAAAACCCACACACACCCATCAACAAAAAAAGAAGAGCACCACCCGCCCCCGCTCAAGCGAGCCATACTCTTTATAAGTATAATAAAAATCTCATATTTTATTCAAATTGGTAATGTGAGCAGTGAGAATGGCGATTTGTGTGTGTGTGTGTGTGTGTGTGTGTGTGTGTGTGTGTGTGTGTGTGTGTGTGTGTGTGTGTGTGTGTGTGTGTGTGTGTGTGTGTGTGTGTGTGTGTGTGTGTGTGTGTGTGTGTGTGTGTGTCGCATGTGGCATGCGGCCTGGTAGACGTCTCGTTTGTCTTTTAGACAACACGGGCTGGTTGATGGGGGGGGAGGGTTGGGGTTGGGGTTGGGTGTTGCCTTTGGTTATCAACCCTCACTGCAGACCCCCTTCCACATTGCAGTCTCTTCTCGCTTACTTTTCACCATTTGCATTTCATTGACATTCATTTGAATTTTTTTTTTTCATTTCTTTTAGTTGTATTTTTTGTTTTACTTGTGATTTTCTTTCTTTTTTTTTTTTGTTTTTGGTTTTACTTGTGATTCTCTTCTTTTTTTTGCTTTTTGGTTTTACTTGTGATTTTGTTTCTTTGCATAGCAAATTGAATTTGAAGCCAAAGTCCAACAATGGACATGCATAGATACCGTTACGCTCTCTCACTTACTCACTCGCTCTCTCTCTCTCGTTCACTCTCTCTCTCTCTCTCATTGGTTTTTGCTACGTTTCTTTTCTCTCCTTCTTTCCTTGTGATTGTTCCCGCCGCAGTCATTGCGTCATTTTGCCTTTTACCGTTCACTTGGCTGACCTCTCAGTTGCAACCCACTCCACTCCAGCCGCTAATCTCCAATCCCGCACCAAAGCCCACACTCTTATTTCATTGCATTGGCCACTAAGCGGCTTTCTTTGCACAGTTCAAGAGTCAGCCGGTCGCTGGTCTCATTCTCAATTCCCCTTTCCCACTCCCACTACCACTCCCTCACCCGTTTCCCCTTACCATTGGCATTCCTATTGAAGTGAATGAAACCCCCTTTGCCTTAAGCTGATTTCCCTTGATTTCCGTTGCTTCTGTCGTTTGGGTCTGTCGTTTTTAATTTCGCCTTTTCAACACACACACACACACACACACACTCACACACACACATGCGCTGTGTTTCGGATACTGTGCAAGTGCATTAAACTCATTTGCCAAACGGCTTTCAATTATAAATTTTGTTAATAATTCATTAGCAGAATGTGTCGCCATTGCAAGCTGCTACAACATCCTTGTTGTTGTTGTTGTTCTTGTTGTTGTTGTTATTGTTGTTGTTGTTGTTATTGTTGTTGGTTGCTGTTGAATGAGTATAGCCAAAATGCACTGTGCTGTCCGCCCAGTTAGCTTGTGCAATTCTGCAATTCACATGTTACGCATACGCCACGTGTGCCACATTCAAAATGTTAATTGCAAATTGAATATTTAAAGCTGCATTGCAAAGAGTTCTTAAATCCCACTTAATACAATAGTTTTATTACGTTGCAGCTACGTCCATAAGAATATACAATTGAAGATTTTAAAGAGTCTTCTGTTTTTTTGGTATTTTGGTTAGGTTGAGTCAACAAGACCGATGTCCATAGCTGTCCCCATTGAATGCTCCTCCATTCTGGACACTGATGCAAGCCTAAATCGGAAAATGTTGCTAATTCCGATATGTCGATTTGAAACTACTTAATTATCGAAAAGCCATCTACAAATATACCTGTCCTAACATTATTCATCATTATTTATTTGTGTAAATGCGACTAGACGGATTATTCCATCAGTTCGGAGCAGTCTTCTTCCCAAATATTTTATTACCATCTTTTGCCATCTTCTCGATAAGAGTCCTGCTTGATTTTTCAACCATTCAGATGCAGTGTTTATATAACTATTTAAGGATAGTGAAAATATTGATAACTGCATTCGATATGCAATTTTTAAGTGAAATTATATTTATTTCAGGTTTAATCATTAATAATAGGAATCCTCAGTTTTGTCACTCAATAAAAGATGAGTTTTTTCAAATGTCTCATTTGCAGTGTCTCAATCTCTGACAGCAAACGTGCTCCTTTCGCTGGTCTCAATCTGCGCAGCAAATGCCAACATTTACACACACACACACACACATCACCAACTGGCAGGGATCCAGCAGTGTTTATGGCTTGTTAACTATCCAACTTATGAGTCCTGTTCAATTGAGCTCCCTACTTAGTTGTTGTGGGTTTGGTTTGTCTGTCTGTTTGAAATGGTGTCGGGTTGTCGAGTCGCTCGCTTGCAACCCTTTTTGGCTTTGGTTGTCATCTGGACTTACCCCTCAAACCTGTGAACACACACACACACACACACACACACAATCACACACACCCACACTGCAGCTGTCTGCGACGTTATCGTTCATCAGCTGTGGCTGTGGCTGTGGCTGCTGCTGCTGCTGATGTTGCTGTGGCAACCTTCCAGCCTGTTGTTGATGGCTCTGGTTGCCAGTCCTCGTTCCTCATTGCTCGTTCCTCATTGCTCGTTCCTTTGGTTTCGTTGATACCCTGCACTGCGGGTGATAAATAAAAACTGTCTGCGCCTATGTGGCTGCTACTGCTCCTTCCGCTCTTTCCGCTCCTTTTTTTTTCTTATTTGTATTTATTTGATTTTTTTTCTTGACTTTTTGGCATGTAAGCTGCCTAACTCCGTTCGGCCTCGCTTGACACATTAAACACACATGCCACATGCCACATGCCACATGGCAAGCGGCGGCAGAGTTTGGTAGCAAATGCCAAAACCATTTGCTGTGTACAAAAAAATTCAATTTGATTGCTTTGTTCGCTTGTCTATTGGCCATTTAAGCAGCCAAAGCAAAACAGTGGCGAACCATGCGGGGGGGTGAAGGGTGCAGTGCTGTTCATGCATTTGGCGTTAGCTGCAGCTTAACGAGTTCATTTTGGGCTGACGCATAAATCAAAATACCAAAAAAAACAAAAACAAATAAAAAGAGAAAAAAAAATGAAGACTTTATTTTATGCAAATATCAAATGCGAAATGCAGCCGCAAATAGTTGAATATTGCGCATACGTCAAGTGGTGCAAACTTGAAGTGCCATCAAATATGGCCAATGATGAGTTGGCTGCTGCTGCTGTTGGCCAAGAACAACCAACAGCCAACATTTGCTGCTAATTACATTTTGTGGTCAGCATAACAAATCCAAATGACAGAAAAAAATGTGTACAAATCAGTTGCAATGCGCGACTAGCAGATACCCTTTATTACCAAAAAAAAAAAAAAAAAAAAAAAAACTATGCTAAAAATGCGAAAATTTACATATTTAATTTGTGTGTTTTTTTTGAAGATTTATAATAAATTAAAATAAAAAAATGTCTGCTTTTGGCTGATGAATGCAACTTGAAGCATTTTACACGTATTCATTTTGTGTCCATTTCATGGGGCATAAAAACAGGAACTAAGCACGACAACAAACACAGAGAAAAAAAAAACGCGGAGGACAAGCTGCACGCACATGTGACCAGTGTGGCAGGCAGGGAGAGAGGCAAGGGGGCAAGGAGGCAAGTCCAGGAGCCAGGTTTCCCTGGCTTTCATCTCCCGCTCCAAACTGTTGATGATCGATGGAGTCGCGTGGAGGGCAGCAAAAAAAACAAGAAGACAAAAAAAAAATAGAGAGCATGAAAGGAAATCGACAGATGGAAACGCAGGATGGCCAGCAAAAACAAGTAATTAAAATACCAGGCAGGCAAATGGACCAATGCTAATGGAGGAAGTTGTTCCTCGTGTTGTTGTTGTTGTTGTTGTTGTTGTTGCAGCCACATGTGTTGCCACAAATGGGCAGAAATGGGTAGCCGCATTCGCAGCTCAAACATATTGATTGATTTTTAATTACAAACATTTACCAATGCAGTTTATACAGAGGGTCCAATTCAATATGCCGGGTCAGTGTATGTGCGTGGACAGGGGGGGGGGGGGGGAGGGTTGGGAAAAAAGAGGCTTGGTGATTGTGGTTTAAGCCAGATTGTAGCCACTAGAAGCGGCTGCTTCAATTTCAGTTTCAATTATGCAAATACATTTTTTTTGTTATTAAACGCATAAACAAATGCGTGGCAACTGCTGCAAGCAATGGTTGTTGCCGTTGCGGCTGGTGTTGCAGGTGTTGCTGCTGCTGCTGCTGCTGCTGTTGCTGCTGCTGTTGCTGTTGCTGCTGCTTGAGGGCTGTTGCGTGTAATTGCTGGCAGCGACGTTGCCGCTGACGCATGCAATTAGCGTTTTCAATGGGCAAATGCCAAGAAAACGAGAGTGAGAGAGAGAGAGAGAGAGAGAGACAGACTGAAGGCAGTTGGCAACAAAAACACAAAGATTTTTAAACCCCCCCCCTCCCCTCCCACACACACACACACACACACACCAACCCAGCTGTGCGTTGCAGCAATCAATGCGCCATTGTTGCAACGCGTTCGACAATTGAAAATTGCCGTGCTGAAAAACGCTTTTTCCCACTTTTTCCCCACTTTTTCCCACTTTTTCCCCACTTTTTCCCACTTTTAGTGTTTTTTTCTACTGTTTTTTCTCTCTCTTTCTGCTGCTTCCTGCCTGTTCCGCTTCCGCTTCTGTAGTGGCCCCTCAAGGAGTGCAAAGGACTTTGCCGTCGCGTGCCACGCTCACAATTGAGACTGCTCGACAATTTAAAGTTTTCGCATTCACAATTCAGGCAAAACTCGTCGCACAAAGTTTTGTAATTGCAATTTTCAGCTACGTTTTAAAAGCCTCAAACAAAATCAAGCAAAAAATTCCATTGCACAGAAAATACAAAACGCTTGAAATTTAATTATTTGCGTAGCTTTTCAATTGTTTTGCGAATCGCAAATGCATAAATACATATATGGTATGTATGTATATATATATATATATATATATATTAGTATATATATATGTATTATATATTAAAATGGCAGCATATATATACATATTTGACAATTGTACTTGGGAGCAAAGTGTGGCTCGGGGCTAAATAAATGGCAAGCAATTTAGTTGGCATTCGAAAGATTCGATGAAGCATTCATTCAATCCGGCTATCCACAAAGCCAGACGGCCAGCCCGTACGCCTGTCTCCCAGTCTGTCCCCCCCCCCCCCCCCCGTCTGTCTCTCCGTCTGTCTGCTTGCCTGCTGTGTACACGTGATAATTGCTGGGCAGGACAGAGCGGCGACTTAGTCCGGCTGGGCAAAAACTTATTGAATCTTGAATCTGTACAATTTGTTGGGCGTTTCTCCTGTTCGCCACTCGTAATTTCAATTGTCTATGCAAAGCGACTTGAATCACAAAATGACCAGCATACAACAGCTACAACACTTACCACACCCCCCCCCTGGCGCACCCACCATCCCGCTCGTGCAATGTCGTGAAACCCAATTTCGCTGGCTTTTGTCTCGCGTCGCCTTTTGTCATGTAGCCCATTTGGCCGCGTTTGCCACCATCCATTCCCCCGTCGCACCTAGCCCGGCAGAGCAAAGCGTTGTCTGCCAGATAAATTTCAATGAATTTGCAAGCACAGCAGAGCTGTGCCGGGCATCGTCCTGGCATCGTCCTGGTCGTTGCGGATGGCCGGCAACATTTCTTTGTTTATCTTTATACATTTGCAATTAAAAGGGCTTCGCATTGTTGTCGCTGTCGTCATATTAATGAATCTGTGTGTTTATATTTGTCCAGGACACGCACCGCAAATCCCTATTCACCTCCGCACATTTCCCTACCCCCCCCCCCCCCAAAGTCCCCTAAGCCCCACCACACATTTCTGATTTACGTTAATTGATTGCAATTTGTACATGCAAATGCGACCCGTTTGTATGCAACGTTTTTTTTGTTCATTTTATTTATTTATTTATTTTATTTGATTTATTTTTCGTTTTGTTTTGTTTTGTGTTTTTTTGGCCCCCCAAATTATGCGTGTGTGTGTGTGTGCAAATTTTGTGGTCAGATCTGTGTTTGCTGATTTAATCATTTGTTATTTGAATGCAGATTGTGCCGGCGACGGCAATTGTCTCATTTAACAAAATCAATAAATTCATAAAATCATTTCACTCACCCCTTCCTCTTTGCCCTGCAGCAGATGCACGGCCCCGGAACGCTGGATGCCGGGCAGAAACCACATTGGATGCGTTAGCAGCAATCGCTCCATCAAACCCAAATCACAAGGTGGCGAATTGTCGCTGGAATCGCGAGAGCTCTCCTCATCGCCTGGATGTTTCGCCCTCGGCCAGGATGCCGCCCTCCGAGCTCGAGACGAGAGATGTGCGGGACTAAAAAAAAAAAAAAAAAACATATTAAAATTAACAAATAGTTTTAATATGTATTTTGGTTACTACTAAAATAAATAATAAATAATATGGCCATAAATGAATTTTATTTCAATATAAATCTAAATAAATTTAAATAAATTTGATTTTTAACTCTTTTAATACAGACGAAAATGCCTCGAAATCTGTTGTCTGATCAGATCAAAATAAATATTTTCTTTGCTTCTTGCAGCTTGTTGCAGAGGTAAACAGAGCTGCCACAAATCGCACTACAAAAATGTTTGCATTAAATCAACTTAATCTGATTTTAATCAAGTTTGCTGTATTATTCAATTTTCAATATTCGTACTTATTTTAAGAAACACACTTTTTTCGTTTCACAACGGCTTCAACTCAATTTGAAGCCGAAAAATTTCGGATTTTCCAAATATTAAAAAATTAATGTTCTCATTTGGTGTATATTTTTTTTGTTTTGCTGCTTCGAACTGGATTAATAAAAAAAAAATAGGAAGAGACAAGCAACTGCAACTATTGCTTTGGCAATAAATAATAAACAACAACAGCAACAACAACAACAACAATTCACTTGACCGCATTTTGTTGCAACTCTCAAGTTGCATGTCATGGCAAATCAGTGGGAAAAAATTCACTTGACTTGGCATACGCAGTTGTAACTGTTGTTTTGCTGCTTGACATATAGCTGTTGGCCATATTAGGGCAACTAACACACTCTGCACACACACACACACACACACACACACACATATACATATACACTGTGAAATCTTGAGTGCAATTTCATGTCAGGCCATCAACAAAATTTTGCTGTGCACAATTTTAAAAGTGCCCGCGAGCGTCTGCCCGCGTCCGTTCCGATCTGCCCAGGTCTGCTCATCATCCCATCCCATCCATCTAGAGATATATATATATATATATATATCTATATCTATATAGCAGCAGCATTCTTGCACACATTTCAAACACAAAAACAAAACCGACAAATTTCCGCAGCAGTCGAGTAGGCGTTTTTAATTGAAAATTGCCGTGGGCGGCCTTTTGATGTTCGACTTTTATGAGGCACTGTTCATTTTTAAAGGCCTCTCGCATTTCCATAGCATACTTTTATGCGCCGGCTACGAAACCAAAACTGCAGCCAGGGGTGCGCCTCAACTAAGGAGTAAGGAGGAAGGAGTAAGGAGGAAGGAGCAGGAGTAGACAGTAAGCACGAACATGAGCAGCACAAGCATGATGGGCTGATGGGCTGTTGAGGGGCCCGGATGGGTGGGTGGGGGGTGGGGGGTGGTTGTGGAATCACCCTCATTTTTTGGTGCGTGGCGGCGTGTAATGTTGACATCGCTGTTAATGTTTGCCAACTGTAAGTGATGCCAAATTGATGCCAAGGCAACAGCGTCGCACAGCTTAAGCAAATTTCAAAATGTGAATATATGCGCACATAAACCATACACACACACACACACACACACACACACACACACACAGACACACATATACACACATATACAAATGCATATGTAAATACACATTTGCATAAATAATGTGCTACAGCTGGAAAGAATGAATAAATCAATTTTGCTGTACCCTAAAATAATAATAATATTAATAATAATAAAATTAAAATAGTTTTGGCAGATTTATTCTCTAAAAAATCAATATATAATTATTCCCTTCCTACTTAGCGCATTATCTAAGTATATATTTACTTCTGTCAACCTTCGGAGGTTTATTACTCAAATTAATTATTATTCATTTATCTTGCTTAATTAATTGAAGATTGAAAAACTATAAAATTAAAATAGTTTTATTTGACGAAACATATAACAACAACATTGGTCAACACATTCTATAGTTGTGATAACTCTACTTTGGCTTGGCAAAATTAATAAGAAATAAATAAATTAAATTAGAAAATAAATGAGTTGTGTTATTTAAAGTCTCGAAAAAAAAAAAAAAACAAATTTCTAGTTGGGTTTTTTTTTTTTTTTTTGCAATAAATGCAGCGGCAGAAAGCAGCGTCGCATATTTAAAGCTGATAAATTCTGCCGCTGGTAATATAAATTTCCAATTTAAAAAATAAATAAAGGTAGCAGTTGCCACTTCAGCACACGCATACCAGTGGCACAACATAACACAAAAAAAAAAAAAAAAAAAAAAAACAAGTCAAGTGGCCAGCTACAAGTTGCCTCATGCCACAGCCCAGGCTCAACCCACTCATTTGCTCGTTACCGCTAACAGCGTCATAGATAGGGTTGTTCATCATCATCATATATATATATATATATATATTTAAAAAATATATATATTTATTTGTATTCCTTTTTTTTTTTGTATTTGGGTCTGGTTAAAACTTGCAGCAGGGCGAAAAGGGTCGCATCACTAATTGAGTTATTTCTGGCCGACTGTCAAATTAGGTTGCCCAGGCACACACACACACACACACACACACACACGCAGACACCTTTTCTATGAAAGTATATGTTTCTATTGCAACGTGTGTTTTTTTTTTTTTTTTTTTTGGTTCTGCGTGGAAATAGAAATTTGATTTACGCGCCAGCGAGTTTTAATTTTTGATGTCATTTATTAAACGAGTTGTTTTTTGCAGGTGACCTTTTTCTGCTGACATTAATCATACGCAGCGTTGTCCAAAGTCGGAAATGAGATGGGCAAATCAAAAAAAACGAGACACAAAGAGCAAGTGCAAAAAAAAAATAAAAGAGGTTCAAATGCTAAAATCTCAAGACAACAAAACGCAATGAAATAGAAATGGAAATGGAAATGCTGCAAAACGTTGCCTGTTTATTTGCCAACCATTTAAATGCGACAGACAAAAAAAAAAAAAAATGAAATAAAATAAGAAATGGCGAAAAAAAAAGGGAAAATTGCGCAAATCCCTTGAAGAAATGTTTGAAATATTTCAAAGTGCACAGCAGGACACAGCAGCAGAGGATATTGCAGGACGTCCCCCAAAGCCAGAGTCAGAGCCAGAGCCAGAGCAAGCCCGGAGAATGTTGCAAAATTATGCTTAAATCAAAAATCACAGCACAAAACAAACCAAAAAAAAAAAAGGAAAACGAAAACGAGAAAGAAAATACGCAAACAGGGTTGCCAGGGTTGCCAGGGTTGTGGCAAGCACAGCGCCAAGCCAAAAGTGAACTCGAGCGGCAACTGAAACTGCTGCTGTGAGGTAAATGTAAATGCTGCGCATATTTTATGCCCCGCATTAAGTCTTAAGTATTGCTTATTAAGGCGACGAGTCCTTTTTTTTATGCAAACACATTTATTTATACACACACACACACACACACACATATATATATATAAAACTATTTGGTGGCCAGCTTCTTGTTCTTCTCGTTGGGGCAACGAGTGCAGGCACATAGTCAGCAATAATGCGTTACTTATTAAGTTAGCTGTTTTCTCATTTGTTTACAGATTTGCCACACACACACACACACACACACATATCACTAAGGCAGGCAGCAACCCTTGGTGGCAACACTACAAAATAAAAAACAAAAAAAAAAGCGAAGTCTGCGTAAAGCTTTCTAAGTAGCCCGACTGCAGTTTCAAGTGCCACACTGGGGGTTGCAGCCACGGCTGCCACGGCTGCCACGGCTGCCACTTGCTGGTCGCATGTGTGCCAGCAAAATATGTTTGATTTTGTCTACAGGCGGCAGTTGGCAGTTGGCAGTTGCAAGTTGTTGTTGTTGGCTCGCCTGGCTTTGGTTTAATGCTAGGCAAACAATCGCGCGACTTTAAAATGTTGGCCGCTTTGGCGGTTTAGCTGTCTGCAACACAATGTTGCAACACACAAGGCCCAGCCAAGCGGCGCAACCAGACAAACAAAATCTGTGGCAGCAGCAGCAGCTGGAGCAAACGGAACGCTTCAAGCATCTGAATCTCTCTCTCTCTCTCTCTCTCTCTCTCTCGCTGAAGCAGACATTTTTCAGGGTCAGAAAGCAGCAGACAGAGCAACGAGTTGCAGACACTGAAAATTGTTGTTGTTGTTGTTGTTGTTGTTGCTGCTGCTGCTGCTTTTCTTGCAACGCAGACAACGAAAGTAACTTGACTTCCGTTTCAGGCGGCTGAAAATGAAAATCGCCATTGATGATGCTTCTCCTGCTGTTTCTGTTGTTGCTGCTACTTCTCCTGCTTCTTCTGCTGCTGCTGCTTCTCCTCCTGCACCTCCTTCTGCTTCTGTTGCTGCTGCTTCTGCTGTTGCTGCTGCTGTTGCTGCTGCTGCTGCTCCTTCTGCTGTTGCTGCTTCTTCTGTTACTGCTGCTGCTGTTGCTGCTGATATTGCTGCTTCTTTTGCTGTTGCTTCTCCTGCTGCACCTCCTTCAGCTTCTTCTGCTGCTCTCTGCCACCTCCACCCCCCTCCCCCCCCACCAACCCCCCCACCCAACCATGTCAACAACTAGCACACCTTTTGTTAAATATTAGCTCGTCTGTTTGGCCTGCTGGTTTTCCAATATTGGCAACAATTTCGCCATTTGGCCACAAAACGAATTCAATATAAAAATTCCCAGCCAAGCGAAATATATATCTCAACTCGAAACACTCAATGCATTTACCTGTTAAAGGTGTCTACAGTTGGTGGCAGTTGAAGGGAGTGGAGTGCTGGGCTGCCACTAATAAATTGCACAACAAATTGCAGTGTGGAGAATAAAATGCGACCGCGCAAAAGTATGCAATGAAATATTTCAAATGCGACAAATGTCGCAAATGCGAATCGGCAACGCCAACAAAACAGATAGAAATGAGAATTTAGATGGAGAATAAAATAGTGGAATAGGCTAGAAGAAGAAGAAGAAGAAAAAGAAGAGCAGCTACTTGTACCGATGTAACTCTGCTTCTACTATTAACCAATTTATCAGCAAATCAGCTAACAAAAAAAAAAAATGGATTTTCTGAAATTGTTGCACAGGTTCGTTAAATTTCAAGTGTATTTTGTGTATTAACTGAAATCGAAATCCGTTCGAAATTCAATAAATTAATTATTCTACGGATTGCCAATTTAGACTCTAAATCTGAAAACATATTATTTAAAAATAGTCAACAAAATAACGCAAAAAGTAACAGAAAAAACTTCAGATTTTTTTGCCAAGACAAATCTGCAAATAATTATGAGTTTTTGTTTGTGTGAATAATGAAATGTTAAATTTTTGTTATTGGGGGCAAATTTTAGTTTGTGAAATCCTTGCAATTATTTGGGTAATTTGATTTTATGACTGCTTTTGCAGTAGTTTTGCTAATAGTTTCACAAATGGTGAGTGAGATAAGTTGTATGTGTGTGTGTTGTGTGTGTGTGTGTGTTGGTTGAATGTGTGCGTGTTTCTATGCGAGCAGCCTCCAAATTGCACTCGAGACTGAATTATTGCCTGACGCAGAGCAGCAACAGCAACACAACTACAAAAAAAAACGTGCGAGGCGACACGGCAATGGACATGACAGAAGCAGCAGCAGCAGCAGCAGCAGGGGGGGAGGAGGAGGGGCTGAGGGAATTGTGTGGCAGCTGAAGTGAGTGCCCAAAATAAAAGATAAATAGCAGCCACGTAAAATGTTGTTGAATGTTTTAAAAAACCATAAAAACCACAGAGAATTACATTTAATGGCAGCAACAGCGGCGTTGGCCAAAAAACCGCAATGCCAACAACTGCGACAAAAGCAACAGCAACAACAACAGCAACAACAACAGCAACAACAACAACAGCAACAACAAGAGGAGCTAAGCATAGACAGTGAAACATTTGCTTGATGGTGACATATGTGCCTTGTGCCTGCTGCGTCCTTTGCGTCCTTTGCATCCTGTCTGTGTTTTTAGTTTGTAGAATAGTGTGGCCAGAAAGGATTGCTCTTTATTTTCATGTGTGTGTGTGTGTGTGTGTGTGTGTGTGTTAGCTAGTTAGAGGCTGGAACTGGCTAATTGAAGCGTGATGTTGACATGCTGTCGATTTGTTGTGTGGCCGGCCAGTCGCACTATGAATGCATAATTAAGAGCGTTTTAGTGAAGTTTGGCAACAATGCGTGCTGAACTGAAGTTTGCCAACGCCTGCAAATGCAAAAGGGTTTTTGTGGTTTTTCGTTTGCAATCAACAAATCATCAAATTGTTCTTAAATTACAGCAACAATTATTATGAATTATGTGCTGCAGTTTTTTCAAATATATTTATTAAAGGATAACTCAAAAAAAAAAAATAAAATTCATATTAAATAATATAAAAAATTCAAAGTAAGAAATATTTAGAAGATTTGAGTCAAACTAGTCGGACAAAAATGATGTTAAGCTCAGAGTTAAAATGTTGTGTAAAGCTGCAAGGTATATATATATATATATGGGAATAAACTATAATAATAATCTGGCAAAATAAGAACATTTATGCCTGAATCCAAGGCAAATACAATCAACATTGAAGATATGTAATAAGCTGCACATAAAATCTATGGCCATAAAAGTGGCCAATGCCGAGACGCAGACAAATGTTTTTCCCCTTGACTGTTGGGGTGTGGTTGTGAAAAAGGACACGGGACACGGGACACGGGACACAGGATATGGCAAAGAGGACACATGGCCGTAGCCATGTCAAAAAGTCACAGCCATTAGGCGCATCAGCATCAGCATCAGCCTCAGCAAGGATGTGCGAAGCTCGCCAAGGAGCTGTTCGGTCTGCGCAGGATAGCCAACTAATGCTGGACACTCCCCATTTGGAGTGACAAAAACATTTGGGTGAACAAATGGCAAATGGCAAATGGCAAATGGAGCTGAAGCTGTGGCAAAGCCAACAGCTTTGCTTTTGGGGCACACACTTCATTAGAGCAATTTTAAAGCTGTGTCACAAAACATCCTGCGGCGTTGTCCTGCTGCTGCTGCTGCCCCTTTCGCTTTCATATCGCACTGCTGGCATCAGCAACCATTTTACCTGCACATTTCGAGAAAAAAAAAAAAATAAAAAAAAACCAAGTAAAACAAACAGCAAAATCAAGCTAAAAACAGCCAAATTTTGGGACGCTCATTGAATGCATACCCTAAAATTAATAATTAACTACAAATTTGTGGTTTAGTTTTAAGTAACTCTACAGATATATATTATATATATATATATATATATTTACAATTGAGATATAGAAAGAGAGAAGACCCTTTGAAAGGGTATCAAATTTTGAGAATGCCAGGAGTCCGTCGCTGCCGGACAACTGACATGACAAGCTCAACTAAAACCTGACCAAAAAATAAGTTGGTTAGTTGGTGAGGGGGGGGGGGGGACGGTTGGTTGGAGGAAAAGGCGGACTATAAGCCGCTGACAAAGCGCCACTAATACCGCTGCAATTAGTAGACGAGCACCTGGACATGAACATGGACATGGCCCGTGGCTAAAGATTAGACTCCAAAGTTGTTTATGGACTTTGGGCTGGAGGCGTGGCAGAATTGCTGCTGCTGTTGCCGTGAGGCATGGGCAACATGCCAGCAGGGTTGAAACATAATGAAAGTAATAAAGTTGAGCGGCAGCAGAAGTGAATCCAAAAAAACTCCAACTCCACTGATCGCCCGGCTGGCGATAAAAACTTTCCACTGCCAGACAACAGGCAGTGGGGCATGCAACAGCAAGCGGCTCATATGCTGCATGCTGTTGCTGTTGTTGTTGCTGTTGTTGTTGCTGTTGTTGCTGCTTTGAAGCTATCTGTGGCTATGGCAATGCCAAAGCAGGCGGAGTTTTACAGCAGACACTTTTATCGCCCAACAATTGTTGTTGCTCTTGTTTTTTATTGAATATTCATAAATGGCCAAAAAGCGTCCAGGAAACTGTTGGCCACAGCTGCCACACAACACCAACAACAACAACCGGCCAACAGAAGCCCATTGAAATCAATATTTTATGCCTCTGTCGAGACAACGAAGATGTTTTCGCCTTGCCCTCCCCTTGGACCTGTCCATGTTGCATGTTGTCTGTCGTGTGTCGTGTGTCGTTTGTCCTGTGTCGGTTTGCCGTTAGCCAAATGCAACAGGAAATGCAACACAAATTAAAATGTGAACATGTGTCTCGAGTTGGGTATGCATTCAAAGTGGTCCAGACAAACCCACTCGTTTGTGGTTGCCCAGTTCTCTTTGGTGCACTTCCTGCAACCCCACTCTAACCGACACATAACACACACACACACACACACAACTTAATAGCGGGTGCAAGTTCTCATTTGGTTTTTGACTTTGAACTTGGCCAACGACTACAAACTTGGCAAAGATAGTCATTAATTTTCACGTTAGTGTTGCCTACTTTGCAGCGCCTGCAATTTGGCAACATTGCTAAATGATTTGCAGCGATTTCTGGCAGCAAAATGTTGCAACCGACACGCAAGAAACCATCCAAAATATGTCAATGCAAACATTAAATTTGCATCAAATTCGATTCACTCAATTGTTGGCAATTTAAGAAAAGTCAATTTTAAATTATTGCATTATTCAAACAGTTTGCCACTTGTGGTGGCAAAATATATTAAATTATGTAATTTCTACATTTTTTTCGAAAAATATTATTCAATTATGTATTTTCTAAATTTTGTCGAAGAATATTATTAAATTATCTATTTTCTAAATTTTTCGCAAAATATTATTCAATTATGTATTTTCTACAATTCGGCGAAAAATATTTTTAATTTTGCAATATTTCCCTTTTTTTCGAAAAATATTATTAACTGATGTATTTTCTACATTTTGTCGAAAAATATTATTAAATTATATATTTTCTACTTTTTTTCGAAAAATATTATTAACCGATGTATTTTCTACATTTTGTCGAAAAATATTAAATTATATATTTTCTACTTTTTTTCGAAAAATATTATTAACTGATGTATTTTCTACATTTTGTCGAAAAATATTATTAAATTATATATTTTCTACTTTTTTTCGAAAAATATTATTAACTGATGTATTTTGTACATTTTGTCGAAAAATATTATTAAATTATATATTTTCTACTTTTTTTCGAAAAATATTACTAACTGATGTATTTTCTACTTTTTTTCTAAAAATATTATTAAATTATATATTTTCTACATTTTTCGAAAAATATTATTAAATAATGTATTTTCTACTTTTTTTCGAAAAATATTATTAACTGATGTATTTTGTACATTTTGTCGAAAAATATTATTAAATTATATATTTTCTACTTTTTTTCGAAAAATATTATTAACTGATGTATTTTGTACATTTTGTCGAAAAATATTATTAAATTATATATTTTCTACTTTTTTTCGAAAAATATTATTAACTGATGTATTTTGTACATTTTGTCGAAAAATATTATTAAATTATATATTTTCTACATTTTTCGAAAAACATTATTAAATAATGTATTTTTTTCCATTTTTTTCGAAAATTTTTATGAAATGATTTTATGATTTATTTTTTAGATTTTTTTTTTCAACAAATATTATGAAATGTATTTTCTAAATTTTTTGAAAAAATTAATTAAATGATGTATTTTCTACATTTATTCAAGATATTTTCCAATTTTTTCACAGCGTTGCTTTTATCCAAAGTTACATTATGGTTTTTTTCAAATTGTTGGATTTAAAAGTGCATTCAAGTGAATCATTTGAGCAAAACGCCCACAAAAGTGCAGCTGGCTGGGATGGCAATCTTAGTTGATTATGGCCAGAATATGCAATTTGGCAAGAAGTGCAACAAAACTGACAATTTGCTTGGAGTCTAACGCATTATTAAGCAATTATGGACAGAATATGTGAGGAATTTTAGCCACGTTTTACGCATGAAAGCATTTGGTTTGAGTGAATGTTGAAGTTAGGATCGGGTTGGGTTTGGGTTGGTTTGGGTTTGGGTTGGCATATCAAATTAACTAGTAAATTGAGTTGTCAAAAGGAGTTTTGTGCGAGGCGCAAAGTGTGGCGCATTATTCATTTAGATGGCGACGCTTTGGCTGTAATTTCCTGGAGAGAAGCGTTGCTTTTAATAATGTTGTTTGATGAAAAGGATTCGCAGTTATTAATGAAGAATGCCACAGAACGGGGGCAGTGGCAGTGGCAGTGGCAGTGGCAGACAGACGCAGCACGCACGAATGCATGTAAATAATGATGGCATAATGGAAATGAGTTGGGGGAATTCCGAACGTGTGGGCTGGGAGCGTGTATTGTAATGGGAATCATTTGGTGCACAGTTTATGGCAACAAGCGGCAAGCAAACATTATGATTATGGTTGACATGGCAACACGTAGCAAATTGTGAATGAATGAGTGCCACATACAACGAGAGAACAAAAGCAGCCTTTGCTGTGGCTGCTGCTGATGGCCCATTGGCAGCTTTCGTAATTGCCACTTACTGTGCCACATACGCAGACTGTCTGATTCCATGCGGCTTTGTGGAAGGACAAACCATTATGACACATACCAACAAATCTCATCAATATGCTCAACCGTTGCCAAAGCTAAGTGTTTTCCAATTATATAAAAAAAAAAAAAAACACACACACACAAAAAATAACCCCAAATCTTGAAATGCAACATAGAATTTTTTTTTTTATTTTTTTTTTTTTTGGTGTCTCCACTCACCTGACTGAGCTCATCTCTCGAGCGGCGCGTGCATCTGGGCAGCAGAGCCTGCATATCGTCCTCGAAGGCGTCGCCATTTGCCAGATCGACAGCATCGTTGGCATCCGGTTCCAAGCTGCTGCTGCGTCGGCTCTGCTCGCCATTTTTTTGCGCATCCAATTGTTGACTGCTGGGCGTCATTTTGTTACTGTTGTTGTTGTTGTTGAGATTTGATTGGCCATTTAATTTGCTGCTGCTGTTGCTGCTGCTGTTGTTGTTGTTGTTGTTGTTCGTTTGCTGTTGATGATTTTGTGTTTGCAGCTGAGATTTTTGTGACTGCTGCTGCGCATTGTTGCCGCTGCTGTTGTTTTTATTGTTGCTGCTGCTGTTGTTGTTGTTGTTGTTGTTGTTCTTATTGTTAACTGCAGCGATGGCCGTTTCGGGTTTCTCTGTTAGGGGCGTGGCAGCGCCAGCGCCAGCAGCAGACGGCAGCTGTTCGCTTGTTCTGCAAAGGCACAAGAGTAACATCAAAATGGATAAATAAATATTTAAAAAAAATTAATTTTTAATTTTTTAATTTTTATAAAAATATAAAAATATATTTAAATATTGCTTAAAAGAGGCGACTTCATTGCTGGCTTTGTGACGCGGCCATTTATCAACCACACTTGCCTCGTGTCTCAAGGCTCAGCTGCCAAAAGGTTAATTTGCGACACATTTTTTTGTCATCTCATCTATTATATTTTTTTTTCATTTCTTTTTTTTTTTTTTTTTTTTTGCCCCCAAAGTGTCTGCAACGACGCGTCCCATGACGCGTGCGCCTCCCTCCCCCAGAAAAAGCTGGCAATTTTACGCCATTTTAACAATATTTGTAGACAGGGCCAAGAAAGTGTGGCGGCTGCTTGTTGCCCGAACAAATGTTATTAATGAATTGGCCGCAAAAGAAAGCAAACAGAATACAAAAAAAAAATAAAAGAAAAAAAAATGAAATACCAAAGTGAAGTGAAACTTTGGCCTGTGGCATGTGCTTCCGCTTCCGTTTGGCTGACGCCTGCCTGCCTCAAGGACGCAGCCAAGGCACGGACGGTTGCCCATGTCTTAAAAGGCTGATTTGTTGTTGTTGTTGTTGTTGTCGTGCCAAGTAAGAAGAAAGTGGCTAGTAATGCTTGAGCCACAACAGTTTTTTTTCGCCATATGACAAGTTGTCAAACATTCTGACATAATCACGTCAAATTAACACAAACAAACAGCAGCAGCAAAAGCAACAAAAACAACCAAAAACAACCAAAAACAACAACAACAAACAACAACACGCCATGGATAATAAAACACTTAGAGGAATTAGTCAGGGCTCTATAAATTTATGCAAGCTGAAGGACAGTCAGAAAAAAAAAAAATAGAAAAAATCGAAAGAAAAAAAGAAGAAAAAATATACAAGTCATAAGCGAAAAAAGTTAAATTTCAGTGTAGACACAATTGAATACTCTTTCAGTTAATAAAATGTTTAAAAGGCCACGTTAAACGCAACTTTAACAAACGTTTTGTTGAGTCAATCAGTTTGAAACTGCCTAAATTGCAAATCGAATAGAAACAATTTCAGAACTGACTTGAAAACTTATTTTTAAACTATTGAAATTGGTTGGAAATTCAATATACCCAAGAACTTCAAGAACACAAAATAAACTGCGCATAAATTTCCCCGAGTACTTTTTGAAGGGCAAACCAAATATGAGAGTCAACAAAAAAAAAAAAAAAAAAAAAAACAACAACATAGAAAATTATTATGCTGCTCGTTTGGCTAATAGATACCCTGTATTTATGAAGGGTATGGAAAAGGAAATGAATTTGGAATGTGGTCAAATGCGAGCAATATTTAATAGAGATTAAAAATAAGATACAAAATTAATGTGTATATTTTCATGAAGTACCCATTCTGATAACTACAGGGTATATATATATATATATATATGAAAAGCTAACTGAGGATGGGGGGGGGGGTTGCTAGGCACTAATAAGTGTCTAGGTCAAAAGAAGGCCTTTAGCTGAATAACAAATGGTTGTGGCAAAGATGCCACAGATTGGCGATTTAGTTGGGGCTAGTTGGAATTTGGGCAGATTTATATATATATATATAATTGACGCAGAATTCAATTCTGCTCTCGGCACCGTGAGATTAAGTCACAAAGGCTGGTGCTCACGTAAAACAATCGGAACTGATGTTCCGTTATATTTGTGTATAAAGTTTAGTTTAACTGAATTGTCAAAACTAAAACTAAATCCTTAAAGCTCCCATCAAAATCAGAGTTGTCACAAAAAACCAAAAACACAACTTTTTCAAGCAAAAACAACAAAAAAAAAATGACAAAAATTCAAGTTGCTATAAAATCAATGCAAAAACATAAAAAAAAAAAAACAAATATGCAACAATTTGAGTACATTGAAAAGTTGGGCGGGTTGTCAGGACTCGGATGCTTTGTTTTATGTTGCGTTGTTGCTGTTGTTGCACAACAAAAACAAAATATTTTTGGGTGGCCACTGCTTCGATTTGAGCATGTGTGTGTGTGTGTGTGTGTGTGTGTGTGTGGGGGTGCCTCGAATCTATGCAAATTAGTTGTGACAGCTATCAAAAAGTTCAACACAGTTGTCGATGTGGCACGCAACACATGAGCCAAATTGAGTGCCGCACAAATCCAAATAGAGTAACACTTAGAAAAATAACGCAAAATTTCTGAATTTTCCTCTTCTTTATTTTTCACTCTTGAATAATGTTAATTTCGCCTATATTTTTAATAAACATATAAACAAACATTTTGCGCAGTTTAAAAAATCCAAAAATTAATTGCATTTTTTTTGCGAATGCATTTCTTCATTTTAGAAATGCATTTCTTAATCATAGAAAATATTTCTGTACAATAAAAAAACCCACAAAATTTGTAAAATTCTTTTATATTTTTATTTCTTAAGAATAACTACTTAATTTTTTTTTTTTTTTTAAATTTAGAGCGCATTTTTTCCGAGTGTACGCTTTGACAGGAACCTGCTGTGGAGCAGTGCTCGGGCAGAGCTCCTGCGAAGAGTGTCGAGAGAGCTTTTCACAGAGGGCGAGTTCAAAACGTTCAAACTTCATAACCAACAAACACACACACACACGCACACACACGCATATGTAAAACCCGTTGCATTTGTGAGTTATGCCTCAGTGGCAGACAAGGGGTTTTTGTCTGGGCCCGTGGGGCATGCAACCCATAGTCGTTTTTGATATGGTAATGTGGCAATGGGAAAGCGTGTTTGGAATGTGCCATTATTAGATTTCAGCATCGTATGGGGCTTGAGGTGTGTGTGTGTGTGTGTGTGTGTGTGTACAATAAGGAATTAAAGGGTGGGGTGGGGGCAGCATCGTCTTCGTCGAGAGTGCTATAAAGTAGTAATACTAATTAAGTTGTATATTATGCATGTGCAACAAGACGTAGCAAGCAATGTGCAAAAAGAAGACAACAACAAGAGCTGCAGGCCACAGCAAGAGAGTTGTGAAATACACCCACACACACACACACACAAGTGGGTGTTGGGTAGTTAGTTAAAAGGGGATCGACTACTTGTGGTTTGCTCAGCTCAAGTTGAGTGAGCATTTGACATCGTTTAGTTGAAGGATATTTGAGGGTAAGGAAACAATGCAGTTCCTTATGCAAAGTGTGCTCAAAGCGTGATCCGAGCAGCAGGAGCAGCTGGCCACATGCCACAAGATGCACAGTTGGCGAGACGAGATTGATTTAAAAGATTGCAAATGCTGAAGTCACAGCCAAGTGGTGGCAACTTGTCTAAGATGGATTAGATTAGAAAGACGCAGGCAGACACGGCTCTAATCAAACTGCAGATACTAGATACAAAAGCCAAAAGAGAGTCAAGCACAGGTATTGCTAGGGTATTGAACTGTATATAATAATAAACCTATCATAATAATAATAATATTAAATAATAATAATAATATTAAATAATAATAATAATATTAAATAATAATAATAATAATATTAAATAATAATAATAATAATATTAAATAATAATAATAATAATATTAAATATTAATAATAAAAATAATATTAAATAATAATAATAATAATATTAAATATTAATAATAAAAATAATATTAAATAATAATAATAATAATATTAAATAATAATAATAATAATATTAAATAATAATAATAATAATATTAAATAATAATAATAATAATATTAAATAATAATAATAATATTAAATAATAATAATAATATTAAATAATAATAATAATAATATTAAATAATAATTATTATTATAATAATGATAAAAATAATAAAAAAAATCGACAACCTATAAGTTAAGATGCAATAAAATTCAACCAAAAGTATCCACAAAATCATCTATATTAGTAGTAAAATTACTTGGAAGTGCAATTCATCTAAAATGAGACTGAATTTATTGACTAAAGTTTTATTTAGTGAATAAAGGGTATTACTTAGCATGAATGCTGTAGTCCAGTAATCTCGTCTACGATAAATTCTAAGCCCAGCTGTTAAATATATTTCAATTATATTGGCAAATTTGCCTTTAAAAAGTTTTGCACCCAAATTTGAGCAGTTCTGCCAGTGCAAGCACAGGCGCTGAAGAGTAAAACGAAAGAAATGCAGCGAATACAGTTATTCACAAGCCCGAACTGATCCCTAATTGGCTGGCTAGAAATACGTGCAAATACACACACATATACATGCACACGTACAGGCAATCGTACGTAACGGGATTATTGAGTATACACACAAAAGCAAATTGACGATAGCATCAACTATCATGCCATCTCTTTCTCACACAGGCACTCGCATATTTATGCATACAGAAAATGCTTGCGGCTGCTGGTAGAAATGAGATCAATATGAGAATATATTTTTGACCATAACTTTGGTGTTTCTTATCCGATTTTTACGAAATCTTGTTATACAGTTGATCAATATGCATATGCATATTATGTGTTAGGTTTGCTTTTCAAATTGTGGCTTTTCATGCTATCGGAAATCGAAAATGTATCGATAATACAGAAACGGAGGCAGTTATCGATCAAATAAAGCAAACTTGATGGCGCCGCACATATACGATAAAATATATTCCAAATAGTTTTATAGTCTCCAAGATCTGAGTGGTTATACAGACAGGTGAACTGACGGACATGGCTATATCGACTCGGCTTTTGATCCTGTTCAAGAATATATATACTTTATGGGGTCGGAGAGGGAAGCCCTTTGCCTGTTACAAACATTTGCAAAAAATTAATATACTTTTTTTTATCCATTTTCAATGGTATAAATATGGGGAAGTTTGACAGCTATCAAAAATCGTTATAATTCGTTATAAATGTAAATCTTGATGTGTAAATTGAATATCAAATTTTGGGGTTTCTGTAAAACGCTTATGATATATATGGAAAAGCTTATGATATGTTTTTTTTTCCCAAAAAGTAAAAAGATAACAAAAATAATGAAATTAGAGGAAATTGATTGAAATTCTTTGAAACAATCTTTTAAAATCGGTGAGCCGAAGGACTCTGTTCAAAATTGTAATGAGACTGCAGCTGTTGAACTGTAATGTTACCGTTACCGTTACGCAGGACTCACCTAGCCTTGGCGTGACCTTTGAACTGTGCCACCTCGGCATAGCGACGACCCAGTGGCGCCTCCTGTGGACTGAGCAGCGCATCGCAGTGCGCTTGTTGTGCTGCTGGCGATGGTGTTGCAGCAGCATCACAGATCGGCTCATCCATGCCCAGAGTGGACATGCCCTTGAGCAGCTGTGCAGCCGTGGGCAGATCATTGGCACATTTCAATTGCTCCTCGTTGCGATTGGCAAAGTTCTGCAGCTGTTCGCGCAACGAGTAATCGACGGAGCTGCAACATGATGTTGACTCCGATGTGCTTGAGCAGCTGGGCGAATTAATGGCAGCCAAATTATGATGATCATGATCATCATGCTCATCCGCATTGCCATTGTGTAAATCCTGATAGGCGGCATGGGCATCCTCGGAGCTGCTGGTCGAACTGGTGCTGCCACCACTTGACTTATTGCTCTGGCTGGTGTTTGTCGAGATGCAGCTATCCATGCTGGCTATCGAATTACGATTGCCATGTTCCATGCTCGATTGCTGCTTCTGTTCGATTGGTTGCTGCTGCTGCTGCTGTTGCTGCTGCTGCTGCAGTTGCACCAAATTGCTGGCTGTGTTATCATCCACTTGCTGTGGCACTATTATTAATGAGGTACGCTTTCGGAGCGTCTCATCCCTGGCATTCATGTTCTGTTTGAGCGTCTTGTCCGACTTGGCGGTGTACACAATCACCTCCACTTTGGACGTCTCCTCCATGGCTGTGCTCGTTGGCTCCTGCGACATGCTGTGAAAATGGCGATAAAAAACAACCCAATTCTAAATAGAAAAAAACAAATGAAAAGGAAATGCACTCCAAAATGCGAAAATGATGCTACCGAAAACCACAACAACAACTATAACAAAATGCAACTTGCCACATGACACATGCCACATGCAACTCAGTTGAAGGTCTCTCAACACTCAACACTCAACACGAGACATGTGTCAATCAGTTTTATTGAATTCGATATTTAATACGTGCCACCAAACACACTTTTGGTATCATTTGTCAACCACCCGTCCCGTCCCGCCCCACTGGTTGCCCAGTTCTGTTGCTGCCACCGGCCCCCCG
The DNA here is from genome assembly GCA_035042405.1 of Drosophila demipolita. NCBI lineage: Eukaryota > Metazoa > Arthropoda > Insecta > Diptera > Drosophilidae > Drosophila > Drosophila demipolita. The sequence continues at coordinate 411,636 of JAWNLI010000213.1, forward strand.
CCCACTGGCCTAGGTATCGCATTTCTCATATATCCGAGGCACTCGCAGCACTCAATGCTTGAATTTTAATTTAACAATCATGTTGAGGCTTTCAAAATGTTATTACTAATAAAAAAAAAAACGTATGTTGAAACAACGGTGTGTGTGTGTGTGTTTGTGTGTGTGTGTGAGGGTGGGGATCGTATTATGTGACACACACTGTATAGCGCTTTTATGGATATATATGGAAATATGTGGGACCAATGGCAACACCTGCCAACTGTTTTCCCCAAGTTGCCTGCTTGTGAAGCACTCATCTTGCCAGGAGAAGGGGTTGGGTGGGGATTTGGGTGATGGTCGTGTTACGACTGTGGCAATGTTTTGTGTCTACTCCACTGTGGGCACGACCAACCTTGGCAGGTTCATCTTATCCATCTTAATCAATCTTAATCTTATTTTTTAGTTGTATTTCATAAATATGAAATATTAATTAAATAAATAATAAATAAAGAAACAAATAAAAAAAAATTAAAATATTATAATTCTTTTTAAAAAAAACCATATTTGTTTTTTTTTCATATTAACTAATTTCAAAATTGTACAAAACTGTTTTAAATGAGTATTTTTCATTTAATTTAGATCGAATTTTAAGCTTCAAGGCAAAAATCTATTTTTTTATATGCATTTATTTAACAATCAACGATTTTACAGGGTAACTCAAATTCGTTGTTTTGACTGCTGTTATTGTTGTTGTTGTTGTCGTCGTATTTCATGATCGACTTTATGAACTTTCAACAATAATTCTGTGCTGTTGCCGCAATGCGAGTATCAATTTCATTTTGTTGAAAACGAAAAAAAAATATTTATTTTTGTTTTTTATGTGTTT
>JAWNLI010000213.1:417500-437500 GCA_035042405.1 Drosophila demipolita
TGAGAATTTAACAGTCGACTCCTTAAATTATACATATTCCTGATCAGCATTAACGGATTGGCCTGTCTCACAGTCTATATAAAAATTAAGAAAGCTCAATAATAATCAATTTTCTTTAACTTTATTTAATTTCATCGACAACAACAAAAAAAAAAAACAGATTTTTGATATTTAATTTTTGGGGAATTTTCAAATATTCTATGCAATGTAAAGCCGCAGTTTTATTTGAATATTTAATCGAATTATTCAACAGCTGGAATCATCTTGTCGAGCTCTCTTGACTAGAACAATCGTACTTGTTTTTTTTTAATATATTTTTATTTTTGCTATTTAAATAGAGTTTTGCCTTATAGAAAAAGCTTCCGGAGCGCTAATATGTACTACTAGAAAAATACATATATATTACAAAATTTAAATCTCCACAGATATATATTTATATATATGTATATATATATATATGTATATAAATATATATGTTTTGTGTTTATTCTTTTTTCAATTCTGCCGTGTGTGACCCCCCTTAGGTGTGTGTGTGTGTGTGAGTGTATGTGTGTGTGTGTGTGTGTGTGTGTGTGTGTGTTTGTGTGTGTGTGTAACCTTTTGGTGGTTGCTGTTTGTTTGCTTGTTACTACAAATTATTGGCGTGGCGCGTGGCACGTGCGCGACACTCGCCCCACTTTAAACGGCCATACACCAAGTATGGGGGAGTGGGGTGGCGGAGGGCAGGATAGGGGTAGGGGATTGTGTGTTGGCTTTAGTGTAATTGATTTCGCATTGCTGCTGCTGCTGCTGCTGCTGCAATGAATGCGATTGCTGCGTGCCACGCTTAACATTTGAGTTTTTGCTCTTTGGCTTTGGCTTTTGTAATTGGCCGCCAGGGGCAAGTTGAGCGACTCAACGGGAGCAGGAGCAGGAGCAGGAGCAGCACGAGGACGTTTGGTTGATCCGTCTTGTGTAGGCAAGTTGGTTGCCACCGCCAACTGGTGACAACATTAGCAAATTGATTTCCATCGACTTTCAATGGCCATTGAGAAAATTCTCTGCTTGTTGTGGATTTTATTGTTGTTGTTGTTGTTGTTGTTGTTGTTGTTGTTGTTGTTGCAGTTGTTGTCGTTGGCATTGAGGCAGCTGTAGCTAGCTGTAACTTAAGAGAAACCACATCCCGCATAGAGCGACGACTACATAACTCAAGGCCCGCAGCGCACTTGCAACGCCCACGCAGCGCTCAGCGCCCACATCAAAATGCCAGACGGCGCGGCGTTTGACAAAACAACAACAGCAATGATAACAACAACAACAAGAACAACAACAAAACTAAATAACAACAAACAAAAAAATGACGACGATAAGAAAAGCTATATATAATACATAAATAAATAAATAAATAAATATGGCCTGCGACATGCGTCCATAAATTGTGTAAATGTAAATCGGATTTGTGTTTTTTTTTTGTTTTTTTTATTATTTTTTGGGATTTTCTTTCTTTTTTTTTGTTTTATTTTATGTTGAGCTGCTGCTTCTTCTTTTGTCGAATTCTTGTTCTTCTTATGATTGCTGCTGCTGTTAAAAATTTGATTTTTAGTTTCGTTTTTTTTTTATGAATTTTTAATTTGTTTGCGCGGCGCGAATGCAATTTGTGTGATTTGTGTACTGAAGAGGTATGAATTATGCATTTGCGTGTGTGTGTGTGAGGTGGCCATGAGATACATTTCGAGGCGTGTATCTTTCTCATTTTTCATATATATGTATGTAGTAAGTGGGCGGCTGGGCTGAGTTGGGTTGGGTTGGGTTGGGTTGGGTTCGGTCTGGCTTGCTGTGTGTGACTAGACTAATTGTGTTGCCTAACGGAAATGTGGGGGCTGCTTGCACAATTCTGGCACCTAAGAGATACATTTATTTTGTCCATTTCGCCCATTTGGTGAAAGGCGCTGCAACAGCAGCAACAACATCTAAAACAGAGGCGTTGAAATATTTATGATAAGAGTCAGCTACAAAAAGCAGCAGCAGCAACAGCAGCAGCAAAAAAAAAAACATATTTGTTTTTACAATGGAAAAACAAAAAAAAAATACTGCAAAAACAAAATATGAAAGTGCAACAGCAGCCACAGCAATAACAACAATCAAAAAGCGCAACAATGCAATGCAAAAAAAAAAAAATAAATAAAAAAACAAAAACAAAACGAAGACAAAAAACCTGCTAAGCAACTTTTACGTGGATCGCATTTGTGGATGCCATTCGCGACTGTGACAGCGACAGCAAACAAACGTTACCCACAGCCCAAGCACAGCACAAAAACTAAAAATGCAGCGGCCCATTGCAAAAGCTTCGACGTCGACTGCGAAATTAACATGTGACTGAAAAGAGAGAGAAAAAGCAACATATGCAGTTGCCACACTCGTTGTTTCCACTGCTGCATAATTAATAGACCAATAAGTGTAACAAGAAGAAGCAGTAGCAGTAGCAGCAGCAGTCGCTAACGTCATGACGTCATGAGCCATGATCTATGCTAGAGCGATAGAGAAAGATATGTTGAATCTGGATTTAAAGCAACTAATTCTAATTGAGAACTGAAGCCAAGGCGCAATTGTAAGCCAGCGCAAAAGGAGCATGTGAGGGGCCGGGCAAAACAAAGAGAAAAACAACATAAAAGAAATAGCAGAGAAAGAGAATAGTGGCAAGTGAAGTGAGCAACGGAAATGGTTTAATTTGCTTTGTTAATCATATGAAAAAAAAAGAGTTGCCAGAATTTCAACACTGTCTGCAGAAATGGCATCCACATCTTATTGCTAGCGAATACCTAAGTCTTTTGTAACCATCTATGAAACGGGACCCCACCACACCAACAACAAGCACAATAAGAATCAATTGACACTTTCGCGTGTTCAATTTGCATATGAATGAAATGCCGAAAAAATATGAACGATTGATGTTCGTGTTTAGTTTATTTATTAGCAGGTATATTAGCTGGAGTATAATTGGCAGAGCTGTCATAAAATACAAATAATAACTTCTTCATATTAAATGGGTTTAATCGAATACAAAAACATTTACAGTGCATCTGTAAGTCGATCTCATTCGAAGATTTGGAAGTTTTTGTTCTTTGTTGGTCGCTAGGTCAAGATGGAGTGCCGTTATCAGTTTGTGCCACCAGCACTAATCTAGTGAACAACGAGCGTGTGGTGTGGCATGCCTCCTCTCTCGCTATCTATCTTCGTGCGCATTAATTGAAAGTTTTTTCTACCTTTCCAAATGATATTCAAATGCTTTCAATTTGCCATTCTACACACAAAAACAAAAACAAAAACCCAATTTAGAAAACAGAATAAAAATACAAATACAAATTTGTTGTAGACATTTTGTAAATCGCGTGCGCTATAAAAACTTTTCATTTAATTTCCTGCCGAACGTTTACAAAAATATTTAAACTACAATATTTTTAAGTGTTTTTATACAGCCAAACAATTTGTTGTTGTTTTTTTGTTTGATGTATTTTTTTTACGCGTTAGACTTGTTGAATCATCAACAACAGAGCATATCAAGACATTTGAAAGAAATATGATGCGCACACACACACACGCATACACATACAAATTGATATACACATAGGCCCACACATAGATACAATCCACACAACAGCTGCTGCTGCTGTGGCTGGGCAATGTTGCAATAATCACAAAACCCTCACCGCTCCTCCCGCCCTCATTAAGATACAAGATCCACCAATACAAATACCAGCTACCTCTCCCCTCTCCCTTTCTCGTCCCACCAACAAGTCGTCGCTCTTCCACCGCTGCCTGCTTTACCCAACACAAGTGTAAAAGTTCAACACAAATATCTGACGACGACGCCGACGTCGACAGCATCAGCCAGCGACAGTGCCGGCCGAAGTTACTCATTTGTAATGCCAAAGCTGAGCAGCGTATGGAATGTGCAAGAGTGGGTACGCTCCCTCTCTCTCTCTCTCTCTGACCGGGCTGTAGTTGATCTCTTGTTGGCACGATCCGTTTGCTCTCTGCTCTCGCGTGTTTCGTTTTGCATTCCACAAAGGGTGCCGTTGGGTCAGCTGCGCTTTCAGTTGCGTAGTGCTCAGCTGGTGATCAGCGGTTAACCGTTAAGTGCAGTTCACCAGATCAACGTCAAAGAAAAAGAAGCAGCAGCACAAGCAGCAGTAAAAATATCATTTTACTGCAAAGCAAATTAAGTTGAAATAAAAATCAACTGAAAACTACAAGGAGATCTACATGAAATTCATATTTCGAACTTTTTTCAAGCAGGCATCTAGAAAAGCTAATTTGAAGAGCCCAGCAATGTACACAAATTAAGATGAAAAACATAAATTATCAATAACTGTAAATTATTTGAACATAATTGAGAAATTTTTAAATTCTGCGCAAATACATGTTTCATTTAAAAATGACAATATGCCATCATTCAATATATTATTTATAATTGCTATATAATTGAGATGCTTAAGGAACGGTCTGAAGTTGATCATACATACACATCTATATTTATGCATATATACTTCACATATATAATATAAAATAAAATATATGAAAAGCTGAACTGTGTTGACTACGTGCACAAAGAGTCCACAAGATCCACAAGCAAAAAAAAAAAACACCTCCACCCGAGGGCCAGTTACAGTTATTGTTAAAGCTTTAGTTACAAACAAAGTCGTATGGTGGGGGGAGGGGGTGACAGCGGCAGGTGTTGTTTGAGTGATGCTCGTATCTGATTACAGTTTGAATGCGCTTGCAATGAACTAGAAAATTTGACTGCTACCGGCAGATTCCTTCGTGCTGCAGCCGCATCAAATGAACACTGGCCATGGGGTTCGGTCGAAAACAGGTGCAGCCTGACCGAAAGATAGACAGATTGACAGACTGACAGACACTTACTCCCCGTCCTCTCATACGCTGCCACTGTCTTTGTTTTTGTCATCCACTGTGGCTTTGTTTGCCGGAGGAGAAAGAGAAAGAGAGAGAGAGAGAGAGAGAGGAAAAAGTGCACGAGCTGGCAAAGATTTTCGAGATGAAAACGTGACTGGCAACAAGTAAAAGCTCAGCAAGCAGATGAAAAGCGGCAACAGTGCTGCAAAGTAAAAACTACGACAATTGCAGTTATTTGATGAGTTTGCAGAGCATAACCAATGCAGTCGCCGTCGCCGTCGCCGTCGCAGTCGGCGTCTACAACTACTATTTTTTTTAATATTTTTTTTTTTTACAAAGAGAGCGGAAATTTAATGAGCAGCTGCAGCCCATTTTTATGCACTTCCCCATTGCCTGTGCCGCCCCCAACTGCCACGCTGCGGCATGTGGCATGTGTTGAGTTATAATTGCGGCTCGCTGCGCGTTCCATCAAAATTTCTCTCGAGGCACACTCCGCTTAACGCTTCTCGACGACTGCTCGGGGCACAGTAATGATGCATTTAACTGATTATGAGGCGCAAAAACCACAAATTGCTGCTGCAACAATTTGCAAATGCCAAACTGGAGCAGGCAGCGTGCAACCAACAACTTGCAGGCAGCTTGCTAACTTTTGTGGCCATTTAGAGCGCAGCAATGTTAATTAATTAATGGTTAATGCTTAAGGCTGAGATGCGTGCCTCCCGCCCATATCCTCAATCAAATTCCATTTGCGTTCATTTGAACTACTTGGTGCAAGTTGTGCAACACTGGCATTTATTTTGTTTATATAAACAAAATCAAAATTAAAGTAAAAAAAAGAAAATGGCAACTAGTCGCAAATTAAATAATACAAAAAATAAATACTTTACAGCACTGACTGCAAAACTGTGCTTCAAAGTACAACAATTATAGTTGCCAAGAGACAACTGCTTACTGTAACTGCAAAGAATTTACCAACACTGTGTCAGCGCCCAACACTAAATTACATATTTATTTAAATACATCCACTTCTAGCTGGAACAAAGAATTGTCGAGGCAATTTTAATATATGTTTAAAAAAAATTGATTCTGACTTGGTCGTTAGACAACACTGTCGAAAAATGACTCTAGGCATGTTTTTAGTTACTTTTATTGACTTCTGTATGTGTGTGGCCAAAACCAACTGTTGCCAGGTTACTGCTACTTGCCACCCACAAACAACCAGTGCCAGAAGGAGATGGGAGGGAGGGGGGGGAGGATTGTTGTGGGCAAGCAAATCAATCGTTGTAATGACCCAAATGGGATTTTATTCATGGCTGCATAATACACTCCACACATAATAATACAGTGAAGTGTGGCAACAATGCCTGCATATATATATATATATATATATAGTTATATGTATACCCTGAACCCAATAAAAATGGGTAAACAAGGTATAATGGTTTCGCGAAAATGTATGTTATAAGCAGAAGGAAGCATCTTCGACCCCATAAGGTATATATATTCTTGATCAAGATCAACGGTTGAGTCTATAAAGCCATGTCTGTCAGTCCGTGCCGCATGTCAGAGACTATAGGATATTTGGAGTATATGTTATCGTTTATCCGGTGCACATCAGGTTTGCTTTATTTTATCGATAACTGCCTCCGTTTCTGAATTATCGATACATTTTCGATTTCCGATTGCAATAAAAGTCACGATTTTAAGGGCAGAATATAATAATTAACACATAATATGCATATGCATAATATTAATCAAATATTATCGGAAAAGAAACACCCAAGTTATGGTCAAAAATATATTCTCATATTGATCTCATTTCTACCAGCAGCCGCAAGCATTTTCTGTATGCATAAATATGCGAGTGCCTGTGTGAGAAAGAGATGGCATGATATTTGATGTTATCGTCAATTTGCTTTTGTGTGTATTCTGAAGAAACCCGTTACGTTCGATTGCCTGTACGTGGGTATTTATATATGTATATTTCACGTATTTCTAGGCAGCCAATTAGGGATCAGTTCGGGCTTTTGAATAACTGTATTCGCTGCATTCGTTTTTTTTTTAGTCTTCAGCGCCTGTGCAACACTTTTTAAAATCAAATTTGCCAATATGATTGCAATATATTTGAACGTTGGGCTTAGGGTATATCGTAGTCGCGCTAACTCGACTAAAGCATTCTTACTTGTTTTTTTTTTACTTTTACTTTTTTTTTCTTTGCTTTTATTTATGTTAATTGTGTGCGGCAAAAGGTTACCACAACGCCCAATTCTTATAACTTATAAATGCACCCATCCCACTTTCTTCCCCACCCCACTTTCTTCTTCACCACACCTATCACTGTCCCCCCTCTGTTAGCCCCCTCGCCCAACAGCTTGTCGTTCCTTTATCGCCTCGTTTCTCGTCGCTGTTCGTTTAATTTTATTGCCTAATTCTCAACTTTGATTGCTGGCACAGCCCGCAGTTGCCACGCCTCCTCCAGCCCTGCTCCACCCCACCACAAACTCACTTTCACGCTCGTTGACATTTCTGATTTTTTGGTAGCTGCTTTTATTTCTCACTCTTCTCACTTTTCCCTCCCCCCTGTTCAACTTTCAATTTGACATAATCAATTTTTATATTTATTTAGCATTTTTATGCTTTCTGTTAATGGGCAACGCCCACTTCTCATTTATTGCCACGCCCCACTTGCATTAGGCCGACTCAATTGAATGTCAGTCGTCGCCCTAACCCCTCCCCCACATTTACCACTTCCCCGCTCCACCACTCAATTAACATTTGTGTAAAATGTAACGAATTGAGAAATTTCAAAGTGTCTTGAAATTATTTTCCAACTTTAGAGCAGAAGAAAATTGAGTGGAAATTATGCAAAGCAGTAAAATATCTGAACAGAAAAGTATATTTTCAAAATTTGAGCAATAGTTCATTTTTTGATTGAAAGTTTTTTTAGAGAATTCTTTCAACTACAACTAAAGATGCACCTTTAGATTAATACTTGATTTAATTTTGTTTTCAAAAGTATTTGATTTGAAGACATTTTGAAGAATTAATAAAGGAAGACAAAAGTAAATATAATTTGTGAAAACTGAGCGCTTGGCCAAATGGGGCAACGCTGCTCAAGAGGCAAGTACAATAAAAATGTGTGCGTAATTGAATTGTGGCATGCGTGGAGATGTGGCAATGCTGCACGGAGCAACAATGCAACAACCATTAAATTGAAGCCAATGTTTTTTTTTTTTTGACTGCTTTGTTTTTGCAGTGTTTCCGCTTGCCATTTTTTTATTTTTTTTTTGGTTTGATTTTAACTTTTTGAGACGTTGACGACAACAACAATGATGCTGGGCAATTGCGGTTGCCTGGGGAAGGGGGGGTGGTGGGTGGGGGGGGGGGGTGAACTCAACGTTCTTTCATATTTGAAGCGGCAGACAGAAACTGATTGAGCTTCAAGTTCATCCTCGTTGTCGTCGTCGTTGGCAACATTTAATCAAGCCAAGAAGCCAATTGGAAGACGACGCCAATAGGAGCGCGTAGGTGGGTAGGAAGAGGGTGGCGGCGGCGGAACACACAGCAAAACAAAAAACAAAGCAAACTGTTTGTTGTGATGCTAATGATAGTTCAACAAGAGAGCAACAAGATATCGCAGTCGAGGCAGAATTGAGTGCGTGCACGCGACTATCTACAAGATACAAGATACACACACAAAAGATACACACAACAGATACAATAACATATACCTATATATATATATATACATATGGCAGGCACTTTCAATGTTGGCCGCATTGTTGCGGGGGCGCCACCGGCATCGAAGTCGGTGCACAGAAAGATTTATGATAGCAACGAGGCTAAAATGTATTTTTTATTTGTATTTGTTTTTCGATTTGGTTTCTCTAACCTTGCGCAGAGTATTCAAATGTTGTCATGCAGCCGAGGCAGTACTTTTCCGATTTTATATATGTTATATAATCCCAATCTGCATCGGTCAGAAGTTATGCGAGAATTTGCAAGAATATTTTTTTATATTTAATTAATTGTTCTTTCGATTTATTAATTATTATTATATTTGTTAACCCCCTTTCTGAGTCCATAGCTCCTCCATCAAACCCACTCCCTGCACAAATGCTAGAGTCTTTGCTGGGCTTGGCTTCTCATAACATGCATGCCAAGGATGCTGCATCTTTTTTGTTGGTTAGGTCGACACATTCAGCTGGGATGTGCATTGAGGATTCCTTCTCGGTTGCACAAGCCCAGCATATTTTAAATATTAATTGTTGAAATCGCTTCTGGCTATAGTTATATTTCAATTTATCTTTTAACTTTCGTCACTGTATCATAGATTTCTTTTCGTATTTTGGAAATTATTTCTTATTTGAAAATATTTTTCTCTCTCTTTTCATTAATATTTATACGTAATTTTTTTTTTTTTTTTATCAATGTGCTTAGTAATAATCAAATGTGGCACATTCAAAACAGAAATAAAAAAAAATGTCTAACAAAGAAACTTGAAATATTTCGAGCTGCGTACTAAAAATGCGATGTTCGATTTAAATTTCAAAAAGAGTATTTTATATTTGGTGTGCTCAACATAAAAGTTCAAAATTGTTGTTTTTTTTTTTTTTAATTTTTCTTTATTGGTCGTGCTGCGCTCCAAGGGAGGCACAACAATAACAATAATAAAGCACCTGCAACATTCAGTTGTTGCTGCTTGGTCATTTGGCCCTGACAGCGAATGGGCCGCGCCCATTCCGGTCTCTTCCGCCCACGCCAAGACAGGTGTCTATATATAGAGTTATCGTTTCTACGAGTTTCGCCATTCAAACCGATCTCTTCGTGGATATATTGATCCATATTGCTGTTATTGCGGTTGATATTGGTAATGGCGAGGGGCAAGTGGGCGTGTTCATGCCACAGACATATTTAAATGAGTGCGGAATTCCAGCAAAATGAATTAGAAACTAAATAAATAAGATTATCGGTCGACCGATCAAGTGTTCTGGAACCATTTAATTTTCTATTATTTATTAGATTAGCAAACAAAATAAATCAAAAGTATTCTTCAATTATTTTTTGCAACATGCAACTATTTAATCGAGCCAAATTTTAACAACACATTTTACGCTATATAAAATCGGTTTTTTTAAGAAATAATGTTGCCATATCAACAAATGATAAATATTTTGGACATCATATTTATATTTTATATTCAAAAAGTTATCGTCTTTACAGCTAATTTACTATTCGTATATGGAATTGCTATAAAAATAATTGTATATTAATAACAATATTAATAATTACAATTATTATATATATATATAATATGTGAAGAAACATTGCTCGACTAGTTTTATACAGATACAAATCTGCTTTTTATTTATTTTAAATTTTTTTTTTTTATTTTCTTTTCTGTTTTTATCTTTGTAATACTTTGTTTGCTAAGACAGTTTAATATTTTCTAAAGTTTCTATTCACATTTTTTATATATATTATTATCAATATTGATATTATATATATAAATTCAGTAACTCTCATTTATTTTCAATCTTCAGTCGAAAACGTTCAAGTCTCGCTCTCTCTCTCTCTCACTCTCCTTACTCTCTCTCTCTCTTTCTGTCTATCTCCATCTCTCGATGATAAACGTCGCAATTGACATCGTGTTGAGCCACAAGAAAAGTTTTGTAATCGGTTACCAAATAGGTTTACTTCGAGTGGGTTTCACATGCAGCCAAAATCACCAGCACCAGCTGAGTTGGGGTAGGGGCAAGGGAAGGGAATGGGGGAGGTGGTGTGTTAGTGGCAGAGGGGCATAGACAAGCTGTGATAAGGCAGCAGGTGCAGCAGTGAAAAACGAAAGTCAACTCAACTTGCCTGCGGCTGATAAAAACTTTGGCCAATGACAAAGAAAAAAAATAACCAAGAGTGGGCAAAAGAGGCATGGACAGTGGGCAGGGGCAAGGGGGCAAGGGGGCACCTATTTGGGTTGCATTTGCTAGCAATTTGTTGTCGTCGTCGTATTTGTTGTTGTTGTTGTTGTTGCTGTTATTTGCTTTTTGCGGCCGGCGGCGACCGAATTCATTTGACTTTTGCTGCGTTTGTTTTGTTTGCTCAGCGATTTGTGTAGATACAATTTTTGTACATGGCACAGATAAGCGGCGGCAATGGTTTGGTTTGTGCCCCATTTGGAGGCACTGGTCTGTATAGACAAACAAATTACAAACAAATTGTCGTTTGTCGATTGCTTGAAGAGTCAAAAACATAGAGAGTGGGGGGTGGGGGGGGGGGGGTGAAAGACAGTAAACAAAACTTTGTTTTGGTTTGGAGTGGGGGGTGGCACAACTTGGGCCGACACACATCCATTTGCAGGTGGTGGCTATGGCTATAAACAAACATTTAATGGAACATCTTCTGCCCACTTTTGGGCAGTTCTCAGCGAACTGAACTCTGACCTCTGAGTTACCAAAGAAGCTGATAAGACTCTGCCACATGTGCAACTAAGTCTTGCAACAATGTCTATCTGTGTGTGTGTGTGTTAAGTGATTGTTTCTGTTACCCTTTTAATGCTGACAAATCGAAACTGGCAGATAACAATTTAGTTCGTGTAAACAATTTAAGTTTTGTACCAAATTTACTTATAAAAATCATAATCAAAATAAATTAAGCAGCACATAAATGTACAATTTTTTTTACAGTTTTTACACTTAATATTTTTATTTATTTTTCTTACTTTAATAACGCAAAGAGAAAACAAAGTTGAAAATACTTGAAAAATATTTTTACGTTTTTCGGTTCCAAACAAATAAAATGATTAAAATTGTGCAGAAGGAACCATCGTCAAATCCATTATATACATAAATATATATATATATAACTATTAAATTATTGGAATATACAAATCATTTTATCGATAACAGCCTACATTTGGCGAATATCGATACAAATTGACTTAGCAGAAACAGTTTTCAATCGATATACGCTAATAAGTTGACATGTTATATCGATCGATATATGTATAAAATCGATTATCAAATCAAGACAATTATCAAGATATTAATCGAAGTAAAAATCTTGTAAGAAGTGATTTGCAATAATAACATAACCAAGATCAGTAAGAAATGCCCATTCAAAATAATAAATGCTTTGCAAATATGAAAAAAGAAAAAATATTTTTAGAGTAATGTGTTCCGCTTGGTTGGCTCTGAGATAACTAAACTGGCTATATACACATATATATACACATATATATACACATATATATACACTTATATATACATACATATATATATATATTTTTTCTTTTTCTTTGCCCGACTCGGGTTATTTAAAACTTAGAATTAAAGTGCCTAAACAATTCACCCAAAATGTTTTCATAATTTCACTTTTTATTATGAAATGCCGCAATTTAATCACTCGCAAAAGTGGCAAATTCTTTGTTTCGAGTGCAGTTTTCCAGAAATTGTTGTTGTTGTTTCTTCTTTTTTTTCTTGGTAGCATCAAATTTTTCATTTTCATTGGTAAGCATTTTATTTGTTTAATTGTTGTTTTACTTACGTGAGCGTTTTGGAGTACAAAAAGTAAAGTTTTCTTTCTTATTTTTTTTTTTTAGTTTTTTTTTAACGAGCTGTGCAAATTTATATCGCTGTCTGTTTTTATTTTGTTTACTGTTTAGATTTTATTGCTGGTGTTAAATTATATTTATGTTTTTCCTTTTTTTGTTTGTTTGGGGCACAGAGTTCGTTGACGTTGTTGTGTGTGAATTATTTGAATTGCAACTTGGCGCATAAATTTACAATTTGTTGCAGCTGCAATTTCATAGCGCTAACGGTTTATATTCGCATTCGCATTCGCGGTCGCATTTACATTTGCATTCGTATTCATTTCATTCGCATTCGCTGTGCGTTTGTGGATTTTAATTAATACAAATAATGTTCATATGAAAAAAATAAATGTATTTTATTTGTTTTTTTTTTTTTTTTTTTAAATACTGATTTCAGTTTTTCAGTTGTTGTTGTTGTTTGCCGTTTGCATAATAATGCACTCGAGCATTCATCCAAACACTCAATCAATGCTGCACTTATTCACCCATTCACCCATTCAAGCACTCATTTATTCGTTTATTCATTTAGCAGCTCGCTGAAACTGTTGTCATGCCAGCTGTTTCAATCCCCCCTTTTACATAAACACCAACATACCGCCCCCTTACCCGCCCACAAACACACACACACACGCAGATGCACATAATGATTGCATGTTAATAAAATGAAATTTACTCGAGCGTTCAAAATGCAAAACATATTGAAAGAAATGTACAAAATAAAAAGCTTTTTTGATTTTTAAAATTTGATCTGAAAATTTGTAAAAAAAAGAAAGAGTAAAGCAATCGGTGTTGGATATAGTAGAGTTACTAGAGATTACATATATTTTGTGTTTCTTCTCATTTTAATTCTTTCTATAAATGAAAACTACACTTGAGTATCCTAAGTCTATTTTAGGGCATTTGCTCGTCGCGCACTCTCGTCTTTGACATTCTGTTTGCAGTTAATCAATTTTAAAATGTTGTACAAGTGTCAAAGATTAACAGCCTTCCTTATCCTATCCCCATCCTAACCGCTGTGTTGGCACATTTGTTGTTAAATTGATTTGTTAATGAATTTAGTTGGCATTTATGTTGCGTCCACAAAATGCTGGCCAAAAACGATGAATGAGCGAAATGGAAAATGTGGAAAAATTGGAAAATCAAAAGAACAAATTGCCTGAGATCGCTGTGAGACCATTGAGCCATTCCATTTCCATCACAACACACGCTGTGGTTTCTCATTTATTTTTAGAAAGTTAATCACATGTTGAGCAGAGCATTTAGAACGATCCGCTGGAATGGAGTATTGGAGTAGATCTTGAGTGTGGAACGAATCGACCACCACAACAACAACAACTTTTTGGGTACATTGTTGTCTGTGTAATGCAGTAAAGCATAATTTGAACACAGCTGATCAAGTTATTAAAATCTTGGCTAAAAATAGTTCTTCAACACTTTTTGAAAGTGTGCATTTCGTGTTGCAAATCATTTAATAGTATGTCAAAAATAATATTTTAATATTGAATTTTAAAGACAAATAATTAAACTGTTAAATAATAAGCTAATCTAAAATATTAGATAAGGAAATAATATTATTAAAAACGACAACATAAAAAACAAAGTGTTTTTTTTTTTTTTGTTTCTTGACTGTAAATTCGAATATACCAAATATCTGCTGAGTGGGTTATCACTTAAGGATTATAAATATAGATATATTGGAAGTTCCACTAAAGCAAAATTCAGTCTTAGCAATTCTATTAGGACAAAATACAGAATCCATTTCACTTGCGAATATTATAAAAAAAAAACCAACTGTTAACAAATACGCAAATAAAAGTTTTGATTGAGGAATTCATTTCTTTCATACAGATTGGAATCTTTTCGTTGATAGTGACGATAATGTTAACGAATATATATCGACGAGCTGAGTCAGAGTTAAATCTTGATTTGTTGGACAGATACTACCAAGCCAGCGGCGCAGCAAACAACTTAAATAACGTGACTCAGAGTCACTTCGTTCGTCCGTCTGACCAACTGTCTGTTCGCTTCATTGCTTCACAGCGCTCCACATATCAAAAGAAAAAAAAAGTAGTCAAGTTCCACATGAGCATTTGCACCGAAATACCAAATTGAGAGCAATTTAAATATTACAATTTGAAAGACAAAAAAGAAGAAAACTTCAAGTTTAATATACTGCAATAAAATTTGCATTCATTGCTAAAAACAAACAAAACACAGTAAAAGAAAAACAACACATAAAACACAAACAAAACAAAATTTCGGGCTGCGGCGGCGGCAGCGCTGCCAGCGGCAAACGCAAAACGCAAAATGAGGCTGCCAAAAAAAAATAAACAAACGGCGCCTGCAGCAACGACAACAACAACCACAATTTCCTTTAACTTATTTGATTTTTTTTTTTTTTGAGTTTTCTCATTTAATTGTTTTATTATAGTATTATATAACATTGGATAGTTGTCTGCACAAATTATCAGAGTAGTAATATGTGTAAAATGAAAGCAATTTAAAACATTTGCCAAAACACAGCGCAATTTGTAAGATATCGTATTTGGGGTTTCTTATTTTCTTTTCTTTTACTTTAGTTTCGTTTTGTTTTTGTTTTGTTTGCTTTGCACACAAGCGATAATTTTTGATCGAATCGTTTACACACGCACACAACACTACATCTCTACAACTAGAAAAACAACAAATAACACGAAAACAAAAATACCAACCGCACGTTGCGCTTTCAAAACTTTCGTCCGTCGCCTGTGGAACGCAAAACACAACTGAGCAAACTTACGAAGCCGGCTGACAGCAGCAGCGGCAGCAGTAGCAACAGTGGCAGCGACGTCGACAGCGAAGCTCGTGCTCGTGCTCGTGCGCTCTACTGCGTCGCCACCCGCTTACCATTCTTTACCAACACACTCACACAAGACATGCTAACCCCAACGCACATTGGGCTTGTTATGCAGTATTTAAACGAAAAGTAATTTGCCAAATATTACAAAATTCAACCTCCACAGCTATTCTTAAATTATTATTTCGTTATTGTATATTCAGGGATAGTACTATTTTCGTTACATGCATAACTAAAAAGCTTTTACATTTCACATTCTGTGCAAACTAGCAGAGCTTGAAGCCAATGTGCCTTTGGTGCATTTTGGTTGCTGGTTGATGCTGAGTGAGTGTGTGTGCGTGTGTGGAACGAGTTGCTCGTTGGCGCTCACTGCAGTCGCTGCTGCGCTGCCCACATTAAAGTTAGAGTTGGCGTTGGCGTTGGCGATGCTGCTGCGCTGCTGCTGCATGCAAGCAAATTGCGCAAATCGCATGCGTTTTTCAATAGAGCAGCAGATCGCTGGGCGTTGATTGCAGCGTATGCGTGGCATATGCGTAAGCAGCACAACTGGCTACTTGGAACTGGCAACTCCAACTGCCAACTGCAACTGGGAATTTAGAACGCATTGCAAGTCGTGTGATCAAAATCAACTAACAACTAAACAGAAAAACAACAGAAGCAACTAATAACAAACAATGCACAAAGCATCCACATTGTATTTGGTCAACCGCATTGCAGACGCGTGCGTTATTTCAAACACATGCGGGCACAAACTAAAAAATAAAATAAATAAAATACAAAAACCAACTGTTAGCAGACCCACTGCAATATTTTTCACAGTGAACGGACACAAGTGAAACAACCCTAACACCCAGGCAAGATATCAACACTGTCTAACATAAGCATACACTTAGAAAAACTAAAATCGAACTAAAATTATAATTAACATTAAAAAAATGTATATACATTACGAAACATTTTTTTAAAATTTACAACATCTTATCCTAAATTGACAATTTTTGGAAAAAAAATACTTTTTATGCATATATATAAAAATGTAACTATAGACAAATAAGACAAACTTGTTTAAAACTACACATCTTGAAATTGTGATATTTAAACCATAGTTTTTAGAAAGAAATAACTATAAATTTGAGAAATTTATTTTCTGAATAATATACAGATTTTTTGGTACATATGTAGATTTTGCAAAAATGTGTGCATTTAAACATGAAAAGTTTACGTTGTTTTTCTTGCTGTGTTACTTACACTGTCGCACAAAGTGTTGAGCTTTAGTGTTTTTAATTTGTTTAATGGAAGAAAACTCTCATACATACGACATATATTTAAAATGTTTGCTTAAATATTGCAAATACTGCTCAAAATTGGTATATCGTATAGTATTTCGCATCGTTATCAAAGTGAATTTTGTTTACCTGTGTAATGAACGCACCCAATTCTGCTGCCGTCGCTGCTGTTGGCCAAAAAGCTCAGCGAAGCGTGCGAAGCAGCAGCATATGAAACAGTCACAGCAAGAGAGCGTCGGCTCGCAAGAGAGTGAGTGGGAGACAACGAAGATCGTCGTCAGTTTGGCGCTGAAGGCGGCTGCTCTGACGAGGAAGTGTAAGTGGAACATGTGTGCGCTGCCAGCGTCTCTGTGTGAGTGTGTGCGTGTATTTAACATTGTCATGGCAACTTGAACGTGGGAGAGCCCTTTGCGAAGCTCTTATTAATATTGTTGTTTTTGTTGTTCTTGTTGTGGGCTTTTATTCTTGTTGTTGTTGTTGCTATGGCCTCGACCGATCAAGCGAACAAGCCTTCGTTCGACCAGCTGTTGCTTTTGTTTTGACTATCAAGCCTCAAGCAGCGTGCAAGCGAGAGAGTGAGAGAGCACTGGAGTCAGACAAATTTGACAAATTGCATGGATAAGAGCAAGAGCCTGAGTGATAGAGAGAGAGGGAGGGAGAGGGAGGGAGAGTGCGAGGTAGGCATAAAATATAAATCAAAATTAATGCCACACAATTATTAATTAAAATAATTAATGTTTGCGCTTTGAATGCTTAAAGCGCCATGGACCCGTTTACGATTTCGAATTTCTTAGCCATTTTGGCAACGTGAGGGGGATTTCCGCCTTTAATTACATATGCAAAGCCAGGCGCCGATAGGCAACAATGACGGGGAGGGAATTGGCGCTGCTGTTGGGGCTTGGCGAGGCTCAACATGTGTTAGCAATTGCAATTGCTGTGCTCTTCTCGCTCTCTCTCTCTCTCTCATTTGGCATGTGTGTGTTTGTACACTCGTAAAAAGAGTCGACCCACATTTTTTGTACTTTTCTTTTTTTCAAAAATAACTTATAAATATTGCGAAAAATATTTTGAATATTTAGAAAGAATTGAAAACGATAACAAAATTTAATTTATTCTATTTTTTTGCTTTGATTTTAAAATATTTCCTTAATATTTCTAAAACTGTAAAATATAGAAAATGAGAACTTTTCTATTGTAATTTTTCTTTTGTTGCCCAAAAAGTAGAAATGCAAATCCGAATTTTTAGAAAGGAGTCTTTTCTAAATTACAGAAATAATGGAATAAAAATAAAATTATAAGTAATAAAAAAAGTCATATTATCTAGAAGGCCACAGAAATATATATATTTTTGTCAAAATTACTTTTCTAATTAATAAATTGACACCAAAAGCATGGCGATTGATTTTGCCAGTGTAAATGCATAGATATTACACAAATTGAAAAACTATTGAGAATCCAGAGACCGCAGCCCACAGGCCACCCATTGACGGGTGCGTCGTGTCCTGTGGCATTATCACATACGATAAATATTTATATGGAAATGTAATGACTATTCCTCCCCAGCCCCCGCGCTCTCCATCCCCCTCAGACTGGTTGCGTTTTGTCTCGAACGTCGCGCAATTAATGTCACCACATCCTTTGGGCCTTATTAATGTCCTTCGGCCGGCTGCCGTCTGTTTTTGCCGGGTGTCTGGGTTTGGGGAGCTTG
Organism: Drosophila demipolita; assembly: GCA_035042405.1. Lineage (NCBI taxonomy): Eukaryota > Metazoa > Arthropoda > Insecta > Diptera > Drosophilidae > Drosophila > Drosophila demipolita. The sequence continues at coordinate 435,812 of JAWNLI010000213.1, forward strand.
GCCCATTAATGTCGTCGTCGTCGTCGTCGACGTCCCCTCTCGCAACGTTAAAAACAATTAATTTGCCCATAATGCAATTTATATCGGTTTCGGTTTGAGCATTCTCTCTCTCTCTCTCTCTCTCTCTCTCTCTCTCTCTCTGTATATATATATAGCTATCTCTCTCATGGTTTCTCTGGTTTGGTTGCTCATTGGCTTACGCATATATCCTGTGAAAATCGCCTGCTTGGCCACATAATGTGCATATTTGTGGTTGCTGGCGTTTGCTTTTAAGGCCAAATGATTAATTATCAAAAGGGCAACAATTCACAAAAAACAATAAGCTCGGCCACAAAATATTTTAATGGCCATCGAAACAGGAAATGCAAACAGTTTAAACCAAACTCCACAGATTGCATACCTTAGCCAAAGATCTATTTGACAGTTAGCCACTTTAGTTATTCAGTTTTGGCTTAAAACATTTGCCAATTTTAGTGCATAACTTGGTAAAATGAAAGGCTTTAAAAGACGATTTTCTGTGTTGATTTGAGTATATATAAAATATATATTATTTTTTATAGTTTAATATATATTATTAAGTGTGTAATGCCATTAAATCTTATTTACTTTGACGTTTCAATAAGCTATAGTTTTCTCAGCTAAAATCAAGTATTAAATTCTAGCAGTTAAAAACAACATTTATAGTTTTAAAAATTGACTTTGCCAATCAAAATAAAAATGATTTAAAAAAAGTGTATAATGATTTCTGATTTGTAGTAAAAATAGAAGAAAAGTATATATATATATATATATAATTGATCAGCATCAAGAAATCTAAACTTAATTCGTACTTCAATTCTCAATTCGAATTATTGAATTATTGTGCAACTGCCAAATGGCCAATTCATTTTGTTAGCCAAAACGTATCAGAAAAGAAGAAAAATACAAACAAATCCGGATTCATAACTTAAGTTAAGTTATTTAATTTAAAATATTTGCAACACTTTTACAAGGCGAACTTGTAAATTTAATATATAGATAAAGGCAGGGAAAATGTGATTTGCTGATGACAACTAATAAAAGAACAAATTCGCTTCACAAATTGCAATTTGATAGACTGACAAACTGTTGATTGGTCGTTGTTTTTTGTGGCATGCCTCGTCTGCAATTGAGATCTCTTTGACAAAAAAATTGTGGGCAGATTACATGACAAGAGCCACCCACGAGTGGCAAGCATATCGTGGCCGACAATCTCCGGATCTCAGCTCCCAGAAAGGCAGCAATCGTCTTGGGTCCATACTGTAAACAAACTGTCAAATCGCGAAAAGTGTGGGTAGAAGGAGGAGGGTGGGGGAAGGGGGGGGGAGTCGTGGAAATGAGCTCCAAATAAAATGTTGGAAAAATGCTTTTCGCTGCGGCTGCACGCATATGGGGAAAAAAGAAAGAAAATAAAAGAAAAGAAAAATCGAAAGATGTGAAAAATGCTGCTGTGGATGAGCAGTTGGGTTTTTGGGATTTTGACTCTTGATCTTTGGGATTTGTTTGCATTATCAAGTGAGGTGAGGAGTAGAGCGAGAGAGAGAGAGAGAGAAGAGAAACATGACAGGAATATTGACACTTTTGATGAGTCAAACGTGTCTCGACAAGATATCGTCGTCTGATTTTATCAGTTACAGAAACATTCGTACTTACTGACAGATACAGATACAA
>JAWNLI010000213.1:442500-465298 GCA_035042405.1 Drosophila demipolita
CCCATGAATCATTTTCAGCATCGGAGAAAAAATCGTGAATAGTTTAATGCGAATTCTCTAGCACTCGAGAATCGTTGGAGCAATCTGTCCAATTCATCTTGTAGGTCTGTGGTAGTGGCAAGAATGCAAGTAAACAGTTCCTGTTGTGGCTGTTACTGTTGCTGCTGCTGCTGCTGCTGCTGCTGAGGATGCAAGTGCGATCAAAAGATTTGTGGCAACGATTTCCTGCAATTTGCGGCAAGTGCAACACAACAAAAATTACTGCTACTATCCGCAAGACGCCTTTCGGCCACAAGTTGCCTGTTGCCAGTTGCCAGTTGCCAGTTGCCTGTTTGCGGCCAAAGTTGCCTCAAGTTGCAGTAGGCTGGCAGTAGGCGCATTGTTGTTGTTGTTGTCGATCTTTTTGCAACGTCGCCTGACCCATATTTATTTTTGGCATTGCTATTTTCTTGCTTCGAAATGTTTTTATTTCTTTCTCTATTCATATCTCTGCCTCTGTCGCTGTTGCACTCACCGAAATTGAAAGAACTCCAGCAAATGTCGTCCCAGGCTGGTCGTTGTCATTCTGATGCTGATGCTGCCGCTGACAGGGGCAACAACTGGCGCCCAACAACAACAAGAAGAAGACGAAGACGATCACTTTAAATGCACTTTTTGGTTATTGAATTTTACAGTCTTTGTGCAACGCACTCAGTGTGTGTGTGTGTGTGTGTGTGTGTTTGTGTGTATATGAGTCGCAGGAAATATGTTGTATTGTAAACTGCGCACAATGCACAATTGAAAATACGCTTTAATTAAACTAATCAGACGTTATATATATATATATATATACATCAACTATTTTTGTATATAATGCACACGAGACACCCACAAAACCAAACACTCATGCACAAACACACAGTGTGTGTGTGCGATATTTTAAGCGGCTTTAGAAAAACAACTAAAAAAAAAACACAATTTAAAAAAATAACAAAAAAAAATAGGAATAACAAAACTATATTGTAAACAACCATAAATAATTGAAAATAATGTAAACCAAATATCGCGTTTCATTAGCGATTCGCACGCGACTTTTTGCTTGCTCCACATATATATATATAATAATAACAGTAATAATACTAATAATAATTGTGGATGTGGTGTTTTGGCGTGTGGTATTCCGAGTAGACTGTGACGAATCATAGACAAGGGATCGTACGCAGATGCAAGTCTATATATATATATATATATTTATCTCTTGACTGCAATGAGAGCTATTCTAATTTATGATTAATGATTTATTTATCGGGCGCTTGTTATTGCTCATAGCTGGTATTCTCGATTTGAGCTAAAATTGTGAAATACATACCCATATATACTTAAAAACCCCTGAAAATAGCTCAACTAGTATATATAAAACGTTTTTATAGTCTACATAATACTACATAATTTTTTAAGAAATTAAACCCTAACCGAATTCGTGCTTAGCTTTAATAAACTGAGTTTTGGTACATCAAAAATTTCGAATTACGCTTTAAGAAATTATTTTTATTTTTATGATATTAAGAGATATGTCTGGGAAAAATAATAGAAGTTATGTTTAAATATCTTAATTTGAATTTTCGATAATTTGCTGTTTATGTTTAATATATTTGCATTTAAGTATATGAAATTTTAAAAATGGAATCTGCCCTATTCAATTCGGTTTATCGCTTTTATTTTCTGAAAGTTATTTTATATTAATTTGTTTAAATTCTTTCTCCCTGAATCGAATAGAACCATAAACTGATGAATCTTATTCAAGGATCGTATAATTTCTACACAATCAGCTATTTGGATGCCAAAAAAAAAATCCCAAAATTTCTCCATAAATACTAACAATTTAGCTGATCTGTAATCTAAACTGAACTTTAATGGCCTCAAAAAAAAAAAAAGTAAAAAAAGCATTACATAAATTGTGAATTTCATTTACTGATGTTGATTGCTATTTGTTATTGTTGTTGCTGGTTGCTTCTTCTTCACTTTGTCGTTTGAGGAAGCAACAAATAAGAAATACAATAATAAAACTCATCTTTTCTTTTTTTTTTTGTTTTGCTACAATTTTTGCTGTGTCTTAAGCTGCTGCTTGCTCACTTGAGCGTTACCGTTAGGCTACAGGTTACAGCACACGAGCACAAAAAAGACAACGACAGCAACGACAACAACAACAACAGCGACAACAGTTGGAAGTTGTTTGGGTCTGGCGAATTTTGCTGGATTTAAATGAATCACAAGCGATCTCTGCGCGATAGCACATATATATATATATATATATATATATATATATCTATATGGGGGCAAGGTAGAAATCCACACACACACACACACACATACACACCTTGAGAGCACAAACACTTTGATTATGTTAAAAAACTAAGAAAACAGCGGCAGCCTGCAGTGGCTGGATTAACGGAGATGTGGTTGGGGGTGGGGTGGGCGTAAGAAGCAGCGACGACGACGACGACGACCGAAGGAGACCGACGAAGAACGAAACCCGATGCTGCACCCGTTCGCATTGAAAGTTAGCTGGTGACTGACGGCGACGCTGAAGCGACGCCTTCAGAGCCAATGGCGCACTCAAACAAACAGAGCACCAGCAGCGAAAGCAGGAGAGAGCGCTCAACGATTAAGAGAGACACAGACAGAGCGAGAGATAGCTGGAATACAGAGTTAATATATGCAAAGCTATTGCCGCATGCGTGCGAGGAAGCTGGAGGAATTGGAAAATGGAATTGGCAATTTTAACATTCTTTCTTTTTTCTTCTTCTTTTTTTGCTGTTATTGGTCAGCACAAGCAGCTAAGCAGCCCAGCAGGCACAGCAACAACTGAGTCACAGCTGGTGGCAGGTTCAATCAACTGCAATTTAGCTATGTGGCAGTCAAATCGATAAGCGAATGACAGCGCAATGCAAATTAATTAAACGCTGTGCCGCAGCCCATATGCAGAAAATGGAAATTAAATTACGCATCATCAGACAAATAGTTCCAGTTACAGGTGTGCGGCTGTGTGTGTGTGTGTGTGTGTGTGTGCGTGTGTAATACACTCTGCCCACCCCTTGGAGAGCTTGCACAGCAATTTTCTAGCGAGGCCAGCGATCTGGTTTCTCTGCGACTGGCGTTTGTCCTCCGCTTGCCACAAATACTTGCCACATGCGGAAATGTGTGAAAGAGAAAGCGCATAATCCAATAAAAGCATTGTAGACAAGAACAGAAACAACAACAACAACGACAAGCAACACAAACACACATTTTTCTGTATTTTTTTTTTTTTTTGCCTTGATAAAATTGTTGACAACAAGTGCAGCACGGCCCTGAGTCATGTGGTAAGATGAAACCCGTTGCGGTACCACTAGGAAACAAATAGCTAACAAAAAACATAGAGAGAGAGAGAGAGAAAGAGTGAGAGAGAGAGGCATTGATCGAGAGCATAAGCTGAGTGCTGAAGCGAAACTGGAACTGGAACTTGCAACTAGATCTGCATACAAAAATCACCATTGCCACGTGTAGAATGCAACATGAATTCAACTGGACGACAATTGCCATTTAGCATTTTGCAACTTGTCGTGAATAAGTCAAATATAAAATAAAAATATAATAAAAGGATTATTTTTGTTTTTTGTCAACAAAATGTTTTGCGTATAGTTATTAATTATTATTATTATTATTATATTTATAATAAATACACAATTTTTTTTTTATTTTGCCGATAGTTGTACTTACTGATTAATTATATACAGGAAAGCATTATCTTTTTACATATTAGCAGTTTTGGAAAGGAAATCGCTTCATCTTTAATTTCATATAAAATATTATAATAAATAATTAACATATTGAATATGTAGGTCAAAATAGCACCCTCATTAAAAAAAAAAAAATTATTTATAAATATATATATATGGTAAGTAGCATCATTTGGACAGTTTTCCGGAGAAAAACTGCAGACTTTTCAAGGGCAATTTAGACAATGCTCGAATAAAGATTACAAGAAACTAACTAGTTTAAATATATTTAATTTTAGCTGTTATATAATATATTATATTTATATAATAGTACGTAAAATGCATCTTTTAAAGGCAGATGAACAAGCTATAACATTCCCAAAAGACACTCAAAAGGATCACTTCTTAGCCAAGAACATTAAACAACAAAAGCAATTTAAAAAGACTTTTTTTAAAAAAAAAACTAGAATATATTTAAAGATTGTTTACAGGGTATATCGTACTCGAAATTAATCGACTTGTCTATTTTTCATATCGTATAAAATAGCAGTCATAAATGAACTGAGGCCATTTCTGACAAAGCTGCATAATAATGTGAGGCAATAAAATGAAATACAATTTGGCAGCTTGCGCAACATGCATGCGGCAAATGACACGCCCATCGATGAACGCCCAACGCTCAACACAAAAACACAAAAATAATAATAATAAGCAAAACAAATGCGAAAGTTGCAACAATAATTAGCACAATGGCAACACGACAGCAACAACAACAACAGCAACAGCAACAACAGCAACAACAACAACATAAACAACAACAACAATAATAATTCTCGAAATTAAATATGTGCTTAGCGGAGCCAACTGGCCATAAAAGTGATAGACATATTAACCCAGTACTCCACATTTCTCCGACGACGCTTAACAAAGTAGCAATTTTCAGCTTTGTTGCGTGTGGGCGGCGGCGCCGGCTGCCACAAGCTGCCACAAAGGGGTGGATGGGAGGGAGGGAGGTAGGGTTGTAGGCTGGTTGGTAGGATGTTTAGGTAGCTGGAATTGAGGGTTGAGACTGAGACTGAGGCTGAGCAAGTCGGTCGCTTGTATTGGCAGAAGTGAAGCATGCATGCCAGACACGCGAATGCGATAAAAACCGATGCCGATGCCGATGCCGACGTCGACGTCGACGGCGACGGCGACGGCAGTGTGGCAAATTTAGTGGCAGCCAATGCATTCAACGAGTCAAAGGAGCAAACGCAAACGCAAAAGTGCCTCCTCTTATCTGTTTGTGCCGCTTATTTACGACACGACTCGGATCCCTTTCCAGCTTACAGTTTCCAATACACTTTGCAAAAGCGAAAAACCTTTTTTCTTTTTTTTCTTCTTCTTCTTGTTTTTTGCATTACAAATTGAAAAACTGGTTTATGACTTGGCTAACTTTAGCGACGTGCACTGAAAAGCAAAAATTTCAAAGCCGCAGCCAGCAAAACAAACAACAAAAAAAAACTGTTGCATGCTTTTAGGCTGAAAGTTATCTGCCTGCTAAGATTATTATTCTTAGTTGGTATGTGGGGGGGGGGGGGTTGGTATTTGGGGTGCGGTCTCACGGTCTGCGCCTAATGGCAAGCTGATCGCATAAGCAGCTTAACAGCGAATAACGCAAGTAGGTGGGTGGGTGGGCGTGGCACATTTGGTGGTGTGCGTCTCATAGATACATAGATACATCATGGATACAAATTATATGACTATGTTTTGCAGTTTGTAACGCTTAATTTTATATTTAAATATTATAAATGTTACTTACAATAATCAAATTTGGTTAATTGGTTTAATATTTGGTAATCCAAAATACCTAAATTTATTATACGCTCCTTTTAAAAAAATATTCTAATTTTTGGCGATCCCATAAAGTATACAGATTCTAGATTAGGCATTATATATATGATCGCGTCACTATATTAAACAGCTCTCCTTGAAAACAATCGCTAAAATTTAGAATTCCTGTTTAAACCACTATTTTTTTTTACCAAGTTATTTATATAAAAATCAGCATCTGCTTCTAAAATTTGGACACAATATTTTAGGCATCGGAATAATAATAATTAGAATATTTTACAGCTTTTTTGAATTTTGGTTTATTTAAATACATCGTTTTTGTAAGCCAAATTAATTTTGTTTGTTTAGCTTTTTATTTATTTATCGGTTTGTCTATTTAGAATTAATTTGTTCAACAAGATGTTGCAATAAGAATACCACAAATATTTTTGTTATATATTAATAATATAACATATATGTATATATATACATACATATATATATATATATATATATATATATATATATTCAGGCAACATTTGTGTTCGGGATTACTCAGTTCAATGAAAATGCGGCACGCGTGTCTGGTTTTGGGATTTCATATCCTGCACCACCTGTCTGTGCCTCTGTGTGTGTGTGTGTGTGTGTGTGTGTGTGTGCACGCGTGATAAATGGCTTTTATCTTTTTAAAGCACTTCAGTGCACGGCTTTTGTAATTCTTGCACACCAAGGAGTTTGAGGCACATACAAGAATGAGTATAAAAATAAAAAAAAAAAACGAAATAAAATAAAAAAAAAATAAAATAATATAAAAAAAGCGTCGTGGAGTCTGCACCCAAAAAATTATTTCATGTAAGTGCCACGCCCACAGCAACAGCAGAATTTGGCCTTTCATGCATTGTTGTTGTCATTTTTGGCGGCGGCAGCATCTGGCCAACTTGCGGCGTCTGCTTGTGCCACAACCGCACACCACGACTCCACGACTCGTCCTCATCCTCATCCTCGTCCTCATCCTCATCCTCGTCCTCGTGGCGGCTTCTTGTTTTGTGCGCGTTATGAGCAAGTTAATTATGGTGTCTGATATTTTTCTTAGACTTTTCGCATTTTGGCATTTAGTTTGGTCTTTTTCGCTTTCACTTAACCGGGGCATATTAGTTTTTGGCAGCAGTTCGAATGCGACAATTCAGCTGTGAGTGAAAGCTTTGCGAGCTTTAAGCTCATCCCTCATAAAAGCTTAGATGTGAGGCGGAAATTATTGAACTGAAAGAGTTCAATTTATTTAGAACAAAAAATTTCAGATTTATTTAATTAGACTGAAATCTTTTCTATTTGATCTATATTGAATGTGGCACAAATAAAATAAGAAAATTCTAAGAGCTTTTAAGCTCCTTATTAAGCTCTGTTTTTTACAATCATCTTCAATTTTTGCATTGAAATTTGTTTGAGAAAGCTTTTCAATTTGATCTCTATTCAAAATGAGGCAATTCCATAAATGCTTAAAGCGCTTTTGATTGGACGAAAGCTTTGTACAAGTTTCAGATAACTCGAATTAAGTGTGGATAAATGTAGGGTATTCCGCTAGTCGGCGCAATGAGGCAATTGATAAGGCATGACTCATTCGAGAAACTGCGCAAAACTTTTGATGCTGCTTGCGACATGCGTCGCTGCTCCACTACACAAGTGTTGCCCGATTGTCGGGTGGGGGTGGGTGCGATGGGCACCAAAAGGGGGGAAGTTTGCTAAGCAAGGCAGCAGCGTTGCGGCGCTGCCACCGTTTGCTTCATTTTATCATTAATATTTAAGCGTCGTCGATTCAATCGATTGATGTCGAGCATGAAATGCGCAAAACTTGCCAACTCTCCATGTGTGTGTGTCTGTGTGTGTGTCTGTGTGTGTTAATGTATCTGTAGCTGTAACTATATCTACTAAGTGCACGCTTGATGGACAGGGCGACAGGGCGTTGGGGGCTAGACAGCATCAAGTCAAATTGGAGTTGAATTTCTTGCGTCGCGTTTAATGAGCGAAAAGTAATTACTTAATTAGTGACTCTCTCTGAGTGTGTGTGTGTGTGTGTGTTGTGGTTGTTTTCATCTTGGATGCTCGATTAAAGTAGCTTAACGCTGATGCCCAGTTCGCATTTAAACTTGATTAGTTTTATGACTCCTTCCGCTTTCCGTTTCCTTGCCCCCAATTCCTAATCACTGCTCGACAGTGCCGCGTGCGACGACGCCTGTCGAGCAAATCAAAATCCAATCAATGGACAGTTGGCATATTGATTGGCACGACCCCCTACCCCCCTCCCCCCATACTGCAGCCGATTTAAATGTGTGCCCCCCCACACACACACACACACACGCGCGCATCGCAGTGCCAGCAGGCAACGAACTCGTCGCCACATCACATCACGCAAGCATCAAACTTTATGTGAGGCCAATAAAAAGTCGTGTTGCCTACTTTTAAGCGCGCTGTTTTATGGCCCAACCAAGCCAAGAGACAAACATTCAGTCAGTCAGACAGTCAGCTAGTTTAAAGTTTCCGAACAGTGTTGCCAACTTTTGTTGATCAACAAAAAGCTGTACTTTATTTCCAAAAAATATTTCCTTTTTTTTTTTTTTTTAATTTTTAAACATTTTGTTAACAGTCCTGTTATTTGCATTACAACAAATTAGTAACAAATAATATGTGGGTAGTACATAAATATTGCGTAGCCGATAGAAAAAGCAAATCAAATTCAACTTTTAGTAATTTTTTTTATTTAGTCAATAATTTATTGAATTGTTGTATATTTACTTAGTCATTTATTTTACTCTTTTTTTTACATATTAGCAAAACCAAATGAAGCTAAATTTAAAAGAAAGCCAAATTGGTATCAAGCTGAAGAAGAAGAAGGAGAAAAAGAAGCAGCAGACATGCTTGTTGCCTGTTGAAGGCGGACGACAGACGACAAGTGGCGAGGGATGACAAAAAACACTTTGCATACTTTTAAGCGCGCACATAAAATTCCACTTTTTGACATAAACACCACAGAAATGAGCGTTGCAACACCTGCGACGCGGGCCGGGCAACAACAACAACAACAAATCAAACTCACAACTAAAAATGGAATGGGAAAGGGGAATAACGGGGAGGTGGATGGGGGATAGGAGATAGGGGCTGCTGCCAGTTATGTCTAGTAAATAAATAAAAGCAATAAAAAGACAAGTGGCGACAGACAACAGACGGCGTCTTAAGTAGGTAAGCAGTGAATAGTACATAAATATGCATATACATATATACATACATATATATATATGTATGATTGGTATACAATTTAAGGAAAGCTGTAAATATTTGCGGTTTCTTTTACATTTTTGTTTTGATTGTGAATCAGATTTGTCCTTGAAACACGATCATTTATATGTAGCCCGATGATATATCTACATATATCTACAGTCATACGATATCAGCAAGTATATGTGTGAATATAAATAAATATACAAATAAGCATTTATTTATACGTATTCGTTTCAGCAAAGACTGAGTTATGCGACACATGTCTAAAATTGCTAATGAACACTTTCAACGACTGACTAAGCATATTGCTTATAACACATCTATTACACATATATTGTGGTCTATATATTTATATCTATACATTATATGAATATATATTTTTATTCTGAAATATTCTCTCTTTTGTATATCGATAATCTCCAATCATTGTTGAATCATTTCACATTGAAATACCTAAAGATAATTAAAATTTTTTTATTTTACATTCTGTTTTTACTTTTAACATTTTATCTAATTTTATTTTTCTTAAATAAATTGTTTGTGTTTTCAATTATCTGTATATTTGTTTTCTTTAAAAATTAAATAAATAAATTATTTTTAATTCAATTGATTTTATTTGTAATTTTCTTCATATTTGTTATCTTTTTTAAAGAAATTAATAAATAAATAGTTTTTATTTTTAATTTAATTGTTTTTATTTTCTATTTTCTTCATATTTATTAATATATATATATATACCTTATGGGCTTATTGATACTTCCCCTTGGCATAAATTCAAACACTTTAAATTAGTTAAAATGGTTTCAGTGACTAAAAATCAACTTTTGTTTATAATTCAAATATATTATAAATAGTTCGAATCTAACATTAAGTTTTAAACTTTGTATTTAAGTAATTTGTAAGTGAATTTTGAATTATTTTAAGACAAAAGTCGTTCTATTCGAAACTCTAAGCTGATAATCTATCTATAATGATATATATATATATATTCTTTGACTTTAAGTTGAAGTTGCTTATTGTAATTATAAATGAATTTCAATATATATATATATATATACTACTCATTTAAATATCAAGTCGTGCAGTTAACATTAATATTCCATAATGCATTCCATAAGAGCCGGCAATAAACCAATCTTTGCCAGCCTTGGATTACAAGGATTCAAGCAAAATGGCGGCCATGCCAACTGTCATATATATACATATGTATAGAACTCAGGGCGCAGGTTGGTGGGGGGTGGACCTGTGGGGGGGGGGGGGCGTAGAGCGTGCGGGGTGTGTGGGGTGTTTGGGTGCCATCGGCTGAGTGGATTACACGCACATAACAAGCTGAAGACACCGACGCGGCAGAGAAAGAAAGATCTATGTGCTTTTTATGTTGCCGTCCTTGGGAATGGCACATGGTCGCAAGGGGGCGGGGGGGCTGTGGATGATTCAGGTGGGAGTGGGAGTGGGAGTGGGTGCGACAACGTTTTGAAAAACAACAGTTGCAATTCCCAGGGTGTAAAACTTTATTCTATTACGACTTTCCAAACCAACGGAGAAAGGGAACAATTGAAAGTTGCGTCTTGGCCATGTTTGGCGACTTGGCAACTGAAGATGCTGCTGCTGCGGCTGCGGCTTTGGTTGCCAACTGTCTGTTGTTAGCCAAAAATTCAGCTGAGTCCCTGCGCGAGGCTTAGAGTTAGCGCCACATTTATGCCAGTTGGGATTTGCATGGGGCTTACGAGTTGCGCGGGAATTAGTTGACTGGGGCCATTCAAATGATTTAAATTAGTTAAGCGTCGCGTGTTGCATGTATAACCAAATAGATAGAGTAACATTTGGCAGCTGCTGTATTTCCACACACACACTTGCATCCGCCCCAACGTAATTCATCCTTCAGACAGACAGGTTCTTAGCCATCTAAGCCAATTAACTAGCGGCGTAGCTTAGTGCGCGATGCCAGCCCTGGTTGTCCACCAATAAAGCATAGCAAATGTGTTTGGGCATACTCAACAGGTAGATATCCTGTTATCAGCTCCCGCTGCAATTGCTATAGTAATAGCAAAAGCTGTGCATTTTGCTCCGCTCTTTGCTTCTTTTGCTGTCAAAAATATAGCAATAGCAAAAGCTGTGCATTTTGCTCCGCTCTTTGCTTCTTTTGCTCTCAAAAATATAGCAATAGCAAAAGCTGAGCATTTTGCTCCGCTCTTTGCTCTTTTTGCTATTGCTATATTGTTTGTTTTTGATAGCAAAAAGACATTCGTTTTGATTATTTGATATTGTTTTGGCTATTGATCTGTGAAACTTTCGCAGCAATAGCAATTGGAAAAACTACAAAAGAGCATAGCATTTAATTGCACAAGTTTTGTAGTTTTTCTAGTTGCTCAAATTGGAATTGAAACCAGTTCATGTCTAATATCATCTAAAGAAGATGCCTATTTATATAATATAAATAGGTGACTTAACTTTAAATTGCGTCTGTGTTTTTTTTCGAGAGTTACTTGACCAACTTGCAACCAGCAACTAAATGAGTTGCGTTGCTTGCTACCCAACAACCTGTGCAGCCAACGAGCTGTTTGTGCCACAAGCAGCTCACCCTTAAGCAAATGGCAAAATACTGGGCACCACTCCTTGGATAAAAGCTGACAGGCCACTTGACTAACACTTGCAACAATTAGGAAAATGGTTGGAGAAGAGAGAGTCAGTGGTGGGAGGAAGAGGGGGTAACCGGTCGGATGAGGCTATAATTGTAGTAACAATAAGTAGCGGAAAGATGCTAATAGTAAATGCAAACAACATATTAAACAATTAAACGGAAATTAACACCAAATATATACATAAATTCGCACATTTTGCTAATTGGCCCAAAGAGCGAGACAGCTAGATAGCGACAGCTAGATAGAGAGGAGTGGGTGGGAGAGGGAGAGGCGTTAGCATGTTTGGGCCACTTCATTATTATTAGGATGGGCTGCCAGTTGGGTTCATAAAGCACAGGAACTGGTCGGAAATGAGTGCAGTGAATGAAAGATGCATGAAATGCTTGTGTAGATAACGGTAAATAGGAGCAGTTAATGAGGCACCAACTAACAAGCAGCAGGAAAACAAGCAGCGAACGGAAATGTTGAGCCAAAAAACCGGACGTGTAAATGGAGTTGAAGTTGGAGAAATGCTTTGGGTTGAGATCTGGTTGGATTCCGGGGCACAACTTAAATATGCAAGACAGCGTGCGGCTGAGCGCCAAATGTGCCACCCCTGACCGAAGCTCCAGTTAGCCACCAGTAACAACCCCCCAGTCCGTGTGGCAGCTGTGGCAAGCGACACGACTGCGAGTCGTCTTCAGCGTTTTTGGCGAAACAGAAAGAAAGAAAGAAAGAAAGAAGAAGAAAAAAACAACCATAAACTTGCAACACTTTTACCTCACCATCGTGCGGAACGAGCAGCGGCAAGGAAATTGATTTTATGCAACGCCTTCGTGTTGCTGTACGACGGACAGACAGACAGACAGACGGACAAATAGACAGTATGCTAAAACCGCAAGAAAAATGGTGCCGAGAACAACGGCAAAAGTGACATAAATAAAAGCCGCGACTATAAATCTAACCCATAAGCAGTTAAAGAGTCAGCCAAAAGATGCGGCACGTAGGATTCTAGCCAAAAGGCAGTGCCCCAAGCCCACAGCAGGGGCAACAAAAAAAATACCGCAAAATGCTGATAAATATGTAAATAGATACAAACTTGGATTATGTTTCGACAACAAAAGTGAAAAGTGTTTTACAGAGCCAGTGGCTGGAAGGGGGGGTAGATGAGTGCGAGTATAAATATATATATATATATATACATATACATAAAGACTTTTGATTGCGGTTATCACTGTGTAAAGTGTTTTTATTTATTTCTTTTTTTTTTCTCTCTTTTGGAAATGATATGTGTCAGTATTATGCATAGCATGATGAGGAATTCGAATACACTTTGGAAACTCATGTCTTAAAATTGGAATCGCATTTTTGTGGTTTTTTTTTTTTGTACATATGTTTTTTTATTGCTAAGCAATAAACACTTTGTGGAAAACGTAATAATTTCTGAAATTAGCAAATAAAATGTAATAAATGTTTAAATGAACTTGTAATCTAACTAATATTTAAGATCTGAAAATTCAAATGTTTTAAATTATATTATCCAAATAACGGAAAAGCCAATGTAAGAAGCAATTCTTTTTGAAATTTTAGATGAGTCTTGTTAAAAAAAACACTGGTTTTTACAAGTGTTTTTGAAACAGATACTTTCTGACTGTACTCAAAGTACCGTTGTTTGCTTGTACAAGTGACTGGGGACCAGAAAAACAAGATATAATTAAATATAGGACTAAAAAATAGGCCAATGAATAAAGTCAAAGAATTCAATAATATAAAAAGGTATTTTTAACTTGATAAATAAATATTTCATCTGACAGAAAGTAGAAGTTCAGCTCAAGAGAAATGTATAGATTAAACGAGAGGTTCCCAAATATAAACCATCCCTTTCAGCATGAATCAGATTACAATCTGACCAAGTTCCAAAGAACCATAGCAATTCAAAACAGCAAACACTATGCGAAGTTAATCAATTCCTTCATCAACTGGCAGCTGGTATTTGTTTAATAATTGATGAACTTAGTTTGGAGCGACTACGCTGTATTCTATGGACATGAAAATTCCTTACCTTCTATGCAGAAGCCCAAACGTTAATTGCTAATTGTAAAGGCATTTTGTGAGACCAATTCGTGGTTAAGCCCAAAATCCCATCTGGAGCACATTCCAGTGGTGCAGCAATTCAACCCACAACTCCATCCACAGCAACTACCTGTGGCCAAGCCGCATTTTATGAACCACCCACCACAATAAAAAAATGTAGTCGCAATCTGCCATCTACCACCGCCGCCACCCCCAAGCAACCAACCATCCGCCAATATTGTTTGTCATTTGTCGTATCAAAATCAATCGAAGTACGCAGAAAAACCCTAAGAAAACCAGAATAGCGAAAAGAAATGAAATGAAATGTGGAGAGAGAGAGAGTCCTGTGTGTGTGTGTGTGACTACTGTGTAAAACCCTAAAACCATCATAGAAACGTTGAAATTTTATGAGCCCGCAAGGGTCACATTAAAACGCATGTTAAGCAACAACAGAAACATTGAGAACAACACTGAGCACTACAAACAAAACAAGTAACAAGTAATGCTGTATGCGGGTAACCTCGACTTCGATATACCCTGAACCCAGCTGTTAAATGCAGGTCTGCAAATTCACTCATTTCTCAGAGCATGCACAGGCGCTGAAGAGTAAAAAAAAAACAAATGCAGCGAATACAATAATTCACAAGCCCGAACTGATCCCTAATTGGCTGGCTAAAAGTATGTGCAAATACACATACATATACATACACACGTACAGGCAATCGTACGTAACGGGTTTCTTCAGATTACACACAAAAGTAAATTGACGATAGCATCAAATATCATGCCATCTTTTTCTCACACATGCACTCGCATATTTATGCATACAGAAAATGCTTGCGGCTGCTGGTAGAAATAAGATCATAAAATATGAAGCAAAATTTCAAATTTTAAGTTCTTTGAGATCCCAGTGTTTATACTGGCAGACGGACATGGCTCTATCGACTTGGCTAGAGATCCTGATCAAAAATAAATATATATATATATATATATATGCCTGTTAAATACAATTTCACAAAAACCATTATACCCTTTTTATCCAATTTCAATGAGTTCAGGGTATAAAAATGTAGAAGAAAGCAAGAAGAAAAACATTGAAGGAATCTCTTAGAAGGATGGCGAGGCCGAGCAGGTCTGGGCGGGAGTCAGCAGAAGGGGTTCGTTTGGATGGTGGGTGGAGAATTGGCGCATCCTTCTGTGCACACGGAACTGATAAGGTCGCACGGCTTGGTACGCAATGCTTCGACTGGCATTTTAATAGACTGTTGACTGTTGATGTTGACGGTGTTTGCAGTGTGTCTGGGTTCTGGTAGTGACTCCGGCCCAGGCCGGCCCTGCTGACAATGAGTCTGCAGCGAAGTGTGACCAAGTAGAGCGTGACAAAAAGTGCGACCACGTATTGGACAACCAAGGGGGGGTCGATAGGTTGCTGCTGGCTTGGGTTAACCATCAGTCTGACAGTGTCAAGTGAGTCTCAGTTTTGCGCTGCTTTAAGCCAAATTTAATATCAGATCTTTCGGCTTTAATTCAAGCGCAACAATTCATCCAGCCACGTGTAAAGTATATCAATTGGATTAGGCAAATGTTAAGTTGAATTATAATAATAATATTATTATTGTAGAATAGTAATAGAAAAGCGAAAATGAACATAACATTATTTTAAAAGAATTAAATACAAAAAAAAATCCACAAATAAATACTAGGAAAAAAAAAGTAGGTCACAGAAGAAAAAAGATTAAGTTTGTTGAATAAATATATATAAACCTTAGCAAGATTTTGATCATTTAGTTGGAATTTCTGGGGGGCGATAATCTAATCAAAGAAGAGTAAAAAAAACACTAGTAAACAATGCGTTTCAGCCAAAATGAATTTAATGTTCCAGTCCAAAGGGGTTGCATAGGGGTTGGCCAAAGAAACTTCCCCGATCCCCCAAGTCCAGCGCACCACACACTCTACCAAAAGCCAAGATTTTAAGGAACGAACTCTGAGTGCGCTCACAAAATGAATGAAAAGTTGAATTATTTATAATCATATGCAATTTTCAATTGGAAATTGTTCGATAGTCAAGATTTGCATGGATCGGACAAGTGATATACCCGAAAGATTACTCTATGAAAATTGTACTTAAAAATTGTTGTTGTTGCCACACAATATGTGGCATAAAATTAGGCGGGTGCGAAAATATAAAAGAAAAAATCAGGCAACGGCGCGGAGTCAACCAATGGAGCAGGAGCAGGAGCAGGAGCAGCCGGCGAACCCAACAAGTGAGTAAAAATCTAATCCATTACTCAAACCAGCAAAGGCAAAAGTAATGGTCTCGGGACTCTGTCGAACGAGTTGAAAAGGCTGGGGTTATCCTCACAAGGGGGTGAAGGGGTCGAACAGGATATGGCAGAAAAAGCGGCGTAAATCTTTTGTAACGTTTTAGTATCCCTTTTGTTGTCAGTTGGTTGCTTGCTTGGTTAGTTGTGAGGATGTTTGAAGATGAGCTCCAACAAAACAAAACAAAACAAAACACAAAAAACCCACAACCAAAAAATGTAAACCTTCAATTGAATGGACCCGTTTAAGGATGTCCGCTGGAATGGAGAGGATGGGATGGGATTTGGGGCGGTGGGGATAGCGGTACGGTTCTGGTACGTGCAGCATATGTGGCACATCGAAGCGGAATCGACAAATAAAATTGCAATTCGGCAGACCAGTTGAATGTCATTCCGTTGCCAAAGCGTAGCGAATCGCCAGCCAGCCCTTTTGTCCCGTGACACCAACTTTGCCAGCGACCATGTTCACGTCCATGTCCATGTCCATGTCCAAATCCAAAGTCATCGACAACTCTTCGAAATCGAGACGTGCAAATGTTTGTGGCAACTTTGGCATCATCATCAACATCATCATTGTGCACCGGGTTCGAGTTCGAGTTCATTTTCAATGGTTCGCCTTGGCGCCTCCGATGGAGCTTCATTTTGGGGGCTCCCCATTTTAATTTTCTCAACTTTTGACCCAAATTCATTTGTCACACCGGAGGAGGCATCCAAGCGTCCAAAGCCACCAGTGCCACCACTTGTCGTGTGATTTTGGGCGTAAGTTGACCCGGTGCAAAGTTTATATAAATAACTAATAGTGCTCGCACCCAAAAGGGTATTATTCCCCCAATTCGTTGGTGGCTCATGAACACCCATCGAACAGTGCAGTTTGGCAACAGTGTAATGCGAAGCTAAGCACACAAAACTTATGTAAAACTTAATTGAATCGACAAACTTAAAAACCATTGCAAATATTTCTTTTTTTCTATCTTTTTCTTTTTTTTGTGTTTTTTGTTCTTTGTGAATTTTGGCAACAGCGCAGACATAAATATGAGCATCATTGAAAGACAGCAGCTGCTTACTTTGAGCCAAGTTACGAATTTTTACCTATAGGTGAACAAAAAGTTGTCAAAACAGTGTTTAATTTGGCTAAGTTCGAGAACAAAAAGCAGAATCATAAACTCTACAAAATATGAGGTAATTTGACATTTTGCAATTTAGCAAGAAAGTAAGCATGAATTATTCATGTACTATCGAAACTAAACCCACACAAAACTGCACTGAATGTAAAACTTGTCACGCAAGTGAGAATTAGAGAAATTGAGCGCATTTCTCTGGTCAACCAGGCAAAATACAAATTGAAATTGTTTTAACGGCAATTCTTTTGTAAATTCCTTGGGCTAACGAGCTTTAAGCCAGGCCAAAACACAACTTCGGCCTTCACTTGATGTTTAATAGTTATAAAAAAAAAAACTATTGCAGCTGAGCACAAGATTTTGTATACTAATATGCTTCGAGAGTTGCCCCTTTTGTGGTATGATGCACAAAAGCCACAAATATTTTTGGCTGGCTGGCATTTAAGCTTAATAGTCGGAAATTAAATCAAGATTTGCGTGCTTCAAAAAGAGCGGAAACGGAAAAAGTGAAATGGCAGCTGGGCGAACAAAAAAGGGAAATTGCGAGCCGAGGAATTTGCATATTTGTCGCTGCCGTAAGCCCCGAGCCCCCTTCCCCCCCAGAGCCAGTAGAGCCACCCCCTACACCATCAGCAACACTGACATTTTGACCATGAAAATGAAAATATGTTCGAGTTTTACCAAGTGCTTTTTTCTCGCTTTATTTTGATATTTGGATTTTGGTTTTAGCTGCGTATTTTTGTGGCGAGACTAAGAAAAATGCGGTGTTTTTTGCGGATTTGTAAAAAGCGCAAGTGTAATTAGTGTGAGGCTTAGCGGGGCTAAACAAACTGCCGGTGAGCGTGGGCTAAAACCCGAGACCGGAGATCCCAGATCCGAGACCCAGACACAGACACAGAAACAGAAACAGAAACAGACCCACAACTCTAACCGCAATAAAAACCCACTGCAAAAAAAAAGAGTTCGCAGCGAGACGGTTCCAATGTGGGTTTAGAATGAATTTATACTTTTTGGTTGTTTTTCATAAATATTGCTAAATTGCATTTGAATAGTGGCAGGTTCTCACAGTCAGCTGTTGACTTCTGCAACTGCAACTGCTGCAACTGCATTTGCAACGGCAAATTCAACAGTCTCGCTGTTAAATCGCTTGTGCATTATTTACCAGCATTTTTCTTCATTTGTTTTATTTTTTTTTTTATGTTTTTTTTTTTACAATTTTTTTATTTGTTTTTTTTTTTATCGCTTTTGACGTATGAATTTAATGCATGGTTATTTTAATGGCCGGCATCCATGACGTATGCGTAATACGGTTACTTTTACTGCTGGGGCTGCTGTCAACTATACTTCCTCCTCGTCCCCCCCCCCCCCCAAACCCACCATCTTCCTCTTCGGCTGCTGTCAATTTCAATTTCTTATAACAAATGACAACACTTAATTGCGAATCTTGATTGAAGAGACGTCGGTGGCAACAGAAACTATATATATATATATATATATATTCCTGTTTAGCAAAACTTTGATAATTATATATCGTATAGCAAAGAAATATAGATTTATCGATGCATAAGTTCTCAGTAGATGAGCTCTTATTTTGGATTGAAAAAACTGTTAACATGGAATAGCTTCGAGCATTTTTTCTTTTGTTGCGACAAATATTCGAAATATTGCAAAAATATATAGTTTCTGATTACGAATTTTTTTCTAAATTTCAATCGGAAATCAATCAATCAATTTCAGACTGGATTAACGATTATTATTGGGAATTAAGAAGAAAAAAAAATATTTTTATTTAAAAAAGCCTTCTAAAATTTGATGATCTGATCACTTGTGAAATGTTTTGCGTTTAAATAAAGATAATATGATTGTTTTAAAGTTTGTTTATTTTTTATTTTTTTTTAAATATGCAATTAATTTAATAAGCAGTATAAAAAAAAACGAAACTGTTTCTTTTAACATTTTGTCAGTTTTAATGTTTGAGTTCTTCAGACAATTGTTAAATTGATTGCCAGAAAAATACGTTTATCAAGTCTCCACTTTGGACTTGGTTAAATAGCAACTTTTGTGATCAGTAGTGTAATTTTATTTGTTTACAACTTGTTGGTGCAGCAATCAGTTAGCGTATTTCTGGCCAATTCGGGTTAACAACACCTTTTGATTAGCTCTGATCAGTTGGCTGGCGTGCATGAACCTCATCAAATTTGGCCTTGATGGCAACTCCAAAGTAAAAAAAAAAAAAAAAAAAAAATGGAATATGTCTATGTGTGTGTGTGTGTGTGTGCAGCAAACGCAGCGAATCATGCATAATGGCTAAAACAGAAATAGTAACAAGTGCAGAGAGAAAGATGCCAAATGTGGTGTGTGTGTGTTGTGGGAGGGGGTGTGTGTGTGTGTGTGTGTGTGTGTGTGTGTGTGTGTGTGTAGCGTGGGGTGTCACTCTCAGACAGAGAGTGAGAGCAAAAGTCTTTTGATTTATGCGCAGCAATTAATTTTTTGCACATTTCGATGCCCTGCAAAAAAAATCAACAAAGCGGGTATATCAATTAGCTAGCTGTGTATGTCAACAATTTTGTTGAATATATAGAATGTATATAATTTACTAAATATAAAAATTGTTCACAATTTTTTTCACAAGTTTTTACTGTTTTTGTCTACTTTATTTAACTTAATTTCTTAATGCATTAAAATTTATTTATTAATCTAGCTAAAATCATCATTTTTATTCGATAAACTCTGCTTTTGAGTTGTCTTAATTTTATAATCTGATGAAAAGACAATTAACTTTCGGTTTTATTTTTTGCTAAAATTACATAATCAACCCAAATACAGCTTAAATATTAAAAAAAAAAAAAACAAAACGTTTTTCAACTTGTAACTTAAAACAAGTAATTTTGATATAAATAAAATATGTTTAAGATGTGAAGCTGATATTGAAAATTAATTAAATTTAAATACCTAATCAGGATGCGAACGATTTTCAATAATTGACAGTCGATGTACAAATTAAGCTAAAAACCTTTACTAGACGCAGTCAAAATTGGGTTTTTTACAGCTTAAGCCAGATTCAGGTAATGATGCAATTTGCAATATGTGCTCAACAATTGGATATAGGGTATGCGCTAGTCGTGCTTCGCAACTATTGCTGATGTGCACTGGATGTTGCCATGGGGAAGCTGGCATTGCCAACGACAACGACATGGACATGGAACTATGCACGAGGCGACATAGCATGGTATGTCACACACACACTCACACACACACACACTTACACACACACACACTTACACACACACACACACACACAGACACACTAATACTACGGCACAGACAGAGAGGGGCGCTGGGCAAGGTGCGTTCACGCTTTGCAATGCAGCATTTTGATGCCGCTTACAGCACACAAACCAAGTGCGTTATATTTACACACACACACAGGCATACACACAGGGACACACACACGTTTGTCATTTGCCGGTCGGAGGCCTGCTCGGCATTTTTGTGCACGGCGCGCCGGCAACAGAAGTTTTTGCGGCCAAAATGGGCAACGCTTTGGAATTTTAGTTACGCTTTGTTGCCTCTCTGCTGGCTGTGTGTGTGTGCATGTGTGTGTGTGTGTGTGTGTGCGTGTGTGTGTTGTTTGTGCTAAGTGTTTGTTATGATTTATATTGGTTTTATTAAATGTTTCAACAACCTTTTGGCAAAAATTATTTACTGCTGCTGGCGAAACACGCAATTCTGAGCACATGAAATGCGACAGCCTGCCTGAAGCGAGAGGTGTGTGTGTGGGCGTGCCAGACGCACCCCTCCCCCTCCCCCTCCCCCTCCACCAACACAACAAAACGCTGCTGTGCCTGGTGGCCACTTGAGTCGCTATCAGAGCCATCATCAACCACCACGTTTCGGTCCACTTTAAGTTTAAACATGGCACAAACGCGTGTGGTTAATGAGTTTTGGCAACAGCACTCAGAGTGCAGCCAAATTGCCAGCTCCTGGACAGGTGGGGAGCATCTGTGCGTCAGTCAACTCTAATGCCAGAGCTCACTTAAGCTGCCAGAGCCCCCAAAGGAAAACGACACATTTCTCGGCACTCAACAAAACGCGGCAACTTGAATGCTCTTCATATACAAAACTCATCAATAGATAACTGTTTCCACATATATATATATATATATATATGTATACAAATTATGCATTTATAAATCGAAGTGACTGTCAATAATAACTGCACAAAATCGTTTTGAAATTCCTACAAAAAGCGCTGTGAAAACTATGAAAACTTTTTTGGTTTTTCAGAACTAATTTTTACATTTGACGCAAGCAAAAGAAAAGGGGGAAAAAAATGCATTTAAGAAAATGCAAAATATAAAGAGAAACTCTGACTTTTTTTTTTTCGCTTGAGAAATGTATAAATATAATTTCTAAATAGAAATTTACATATTGATAAAAAAAAAATAATAATAACATTTACTACGACGATATAATTTAGCCACTTGGTAAAAAAATATGCATATATATTTTAGCTTAAGTTGCATCATTTTGTGCAGCATCCAACTGGGTTGCATACGTATTTATCACTTTAATAGCAGCCTTTGCGTTGCATGCAACAAGCAATACGCTTTCGATAGACTCCTTTGCAAGCTGTAGCCAAAAGTGCTGTGACCATTATTTCATATTTATTTACAGTGTCTAACTACTTGGGACGATGACATCGTGGACATTGAACAAACACACACACACACACAGACACAGGCACACACACACACACACACACACAGACACACACACAGGCACACACAGACACACACACAGCTTAGGACAATATCCTTGTCGACATGCACGTTTTTCTGACGGCTCCAAACCAGACCGTGAACACGCTTCTGTACCCCTCGCTCCCCCCACCCTACCCTCTTCGCACCTTCACCCCTTAAAGATCCGCTCTGCTTCTTGTTGACGCTTTCTTAAGTTGCTGCGCCGAAAAAAAAAGGCAATGTTGAAAATGAGCACAAAGTGCTCCAAAAAGTCGCCAAGTCGTCGAACAATGTCTTTATCTCTCTTTCTCTCTCTCTCTCTTTCTCTGTCTCTCTCTCTTTCTCTGTCTCTTTCTGCTAGAGGCACGCACTTGAATGACTTTTCATAACTTTATAAAAGTTTGCACAATAGAGGAAAGACGATGACGATGACGATGACGATGACGACGACGAGGAGGAGGAGGAGCTCGCCGGCATACATCCTGAGCAGGTTGAGGAGGAGGCTGAGCAGCGACAATGAAGACCTTGCCTGACAATAGCCAAATGAATGGCGACTAGCTGGAGTGTGCTGGTGTGTGTGTGTGTGTGTGCTGGTGTGTGTGTGTGTGTGCTGGTGTGTGTTTTTTGTTCATTGAAAGTTTTACTTGGGTTTGGGTCAGCATTTGCCTGGCACGTTTCCGCTTCCGTTTAGCGCCATTTGCCTGCAGTCTACACTTGAGCATAATGAAGATTTTGCCAAATTGAAATGTTGTTCCTTGGTTGTGCACAACCAAACACCGCTCCACCCCCTCCCTGCAGTGCAACCACTCACTTTAAATGCCTTTTGAGTCACTTTCACTTTATGACTGCCGCCGCTGCATAAATATGAAAAATGTTAAATTTAATATGCAATTTACGTCAGCTCAAAGTTTTTTTTATTTTCTTTTCGCTTCTCTTTTGTTCTTTGCCACATGGAGTGTTGAGAGTGGTGTGTAGAGGGGGCTGAGTGCAGGGGGGGGGGGGGTGTGCCAACCAAGACGCTTTCACAGCTCCCAATGCTCAGTTGTCCTTTCAATTTGCATATTTGCAGCTACTTTTTTTCCTCTGCTCTTCGAAGTTTGA
>JAWNLI010000223.1:0-10737 GCA_035042405.1 Drosophila demipolita
GATACTTGTGCTTGTCACTACTTTGTATCATATAAGAGAAAACTGGATCGCCTAATATATCAATACACTAACCTTAGAAAGAGGTTAAACAGTAGGTATATTAATAATAATACAGTTTAAATGAAAATGAATATTAGAAATTAAACTGAAACAATAATAGAAAAAAAAATAAATAAACAAATGTGTGTAGTTGTTAGCATCTTTATAATTAATAAATAAATTATACAATGAAAAACAAAAAAAAATTTCTTTATTTAAACATTTGAATCTTTTTAAAAAGCTTGTAGGCTGACAAATCAAACCGTAAAAAGGGAGAAAAAAAAAACACACACACACAAAAGGTATTAGCACATGGTAAAACTACGCCCGAAGTAGCTACTCATTAGTTATAAAGATTTAAATGATGATTCACAAGCACTGACAAAGAAGGTGAGAAAACAGAAGTGAGAATTTCTTTTTCACCAATCATTGAACCCACCCTTATACCCGAAATCATGTACATTCATACTTGTGCTACAGGCTACTCGTCTTGTATACAATCTATCTGTATACACAAGTGTATACACAAGTGAACCCAAATATAATCACTTATGCACACACAAGTGCTACTGAGTGATCCTCTAGCCAATGTCAATCAGCAATATGAAAAGGGTCGCCCATAAATCTGTACCTTTCGATCATAAATACCTCACACGGAAACCAACCCAACACACATTTTCCTAAAAAAGGTCTCACACACGTACCATTGTGTGATCCTCTAGTCAATCTCAAGCAAACATTAAAAAAGGTCGCTCGCCCCACACATTTTCTTTAAAAGGGTTATACAATTAAAAATTGAAGCCACTTCCTGTCATAATACTAATACTTGTATGTTTACAAAAATGTTAAGTGCACCCTTCGCAGTAGCTGTCTTTCAGACCAAAGGGGGAAAAGGGGTATACGAGCAGCGCTACAGCACTACATGCGTGCCGGGCGTAATGAGCGAAGTTATCGGAGCTACACAAGTGTTAATACGAAAGATTCAAGGAAATGATAGACGTGTGCGCGTAATGCTAATGCTGGAGAACTCAAGGATACTACTAGTCCGGAGGAGCACAAACTACTGTACTAATTTTTTGTCTTGCAGACTGAGATCCTGAGGTAGATCCTAACAATGGTCGTCAATGATCTGTTCGACACCATGCAGCAAGCAGCCAATTAATAAAATAGTTTAGAAGCGAATAATTAACATAATTTTTGTTATAAACTAACGTAGGAAATATTTGACTTAGTAAAAATCATAACTGAAATAAATAAATACCTATTTTGCTAAAATTGCATAAAAAAAAGCTTACATTACGTATGTTTAAATTGACTGTTGAGCTATTGAGCTTTTTTAATAGCTATCGAACTTTTCAAAATAAATAAATAAAAATGAAATTTGCATTAATATAAATGTAGTTTATTTGCCTTCGTGGCCAAACTTAAAAGAGTTATAATTGTTAATTGTAAGCTCCGAGTTGAGCACTTAAACAAATTATATTTCGGCAAGCGAATACCGCGCCGCGACTTGAATTCCCGATCGATCAAAGAGAACTAAACTGATTAGCTGCCGAATTGCAGCTGCAGCTGCTGTTGCTCCCAGACGGGGAGCAGCCACAAAACTATCTAGGAGAGTCGTATCGCTCATATGCAAAACAACAGTTATGTTAACTTGCTCTTATGCTGCGCAGAGCATAACATATCGAAAGGTTAAATATTAAGAGAGAGAAGCTGCTTTAGTTGTTGTTTGGCGCGGATACATGCGTAACCAAACAGTAAGAATGAACACGCTCATTGCCTCGGAACTGCGAAGCAGGAACTCTTAATTCATAAATTTTTTTGCCTATTATGGTGGAATTGTTTTGTAAAGTTGAATTGGTGCGGGATAAAGTAAATAATTAATAAATAATCCGAATTTATTATGATACCTATTTCCAGTTTTCTCAGTTCATCATCATACGAATAATTTATCAGGAACGATGTGATCTTCTTTTTTGATATTTCATAGTTACTAGCATTACAGTGAAGATAACATTTTTTCTTAAATCCTGAATTTTGTAAAACAGCTGCTTTTCGTTCGTTAGCTCCTGCTTCACTTGACTTCGCTGAGACAACATCACGCGTAAATGAAAAACCGAGCCTTTTTAAGCATGCGTGCATGGGTGGGAACAGGTACGCGAATTGATACGTACCTTTTTTATTAAGGTTAAAAGTTAAGCCCAATAACCATGAGAGCCTTGCCATTAGCCGTGTACACATAGAACTAAGGCATTTCAAGGGATTTGGTGAATATTACATTCGCCCGATGAAACGACACATTTCTTCCAATAAGTAATATTAGAATTATTAATATCACCGTTCTTTACTTCCGCATTAACATCAATATTCGGCTCAGCTTCCATCAAATAAGAAGGCGAAACTCGACAAACCAATTGGTTTCATTATAGATTTTTACAAATTATCAATAAGTTTGAAAAAAACATTTTTTAAGTGTAGTTAAATATCGAACAGATTACTTCTTATGTTAAAAATATGATTTTTCTAATTGTCAGGATGGACCGAAGCTTATTGCTGATTATGGAAACATACGCGCTATTTTCGGAATTTCAGATATTTATTCAACAAGATGATTGCGATAAAGTTGAAGGTCTGCAATTCAAGTTCAACCATATGTTAACTAATGTAAGTTTTTTAAATTTTAATGCGAGTTGTTGAATAAATATTTTTCGGCATAGATTAGAAAACAAAAGTTAATATTTATATACTATATATATTTCTTGCACTATACTCATTTTCCTGTAAAGATCTGTATACATATATACCGGTCATATTTTCACACGACTTCTATAATTACCATTAAAACGTAAATACATCTAACTATACAGTTCAATTGCAATTAAAATTTTCTTCATAATATATTAATAAATCAATTAAAAATTCGGCAGTCCAAGAAAGTGTCAGATAGAATTGCTGAAATGGAAGAACCATTACTTAGAGAGCTAAACGAAGGAATTGCAATAATCGTACAAGAATTTGACGATTTCAATAGAAATTTTGAAGCTAATGGTCCCATGGAAGATAGAATATCTGCTAAAGAAGCAAGTGAACGCGTTTTTCTTTTTCAAAATCGATTTGATGAACTTTGGCGTAAATTTAAAATGTACAGCAGTGGTGAAAAGCTTTTTGGCTTACCTATAACGGAGTATCCTTTGCTGCATCAGCGAAAAAGAGAATTTAATTATCTTAATCGACTATATTCTTTATATTTACAAGTACTAAAGGCAATAGCAGATTATTTTGAAATGACATGGTCTGAAGTTGATATTGAAAAAATAAGCTCCGAACTGGCAGATTTTCAATTACGTTGTCGGAAGCTTCCTAAAGGTATGCAATCATGGCCTGCCTACATCGATTTGAAGACGAAAATTGATGATTTTAATCAGACGTGCCCTTTACTTGAATTAATGACGAACAAAGCAATGAAGGAACGTCACTGGGTGCGACTGAATACGCTCTTTAAGACCAACTTTAATCCGACAGATCCAAAATTTACTCTTGGAAAATTACTTGATGCGACCATTTTAAAATACAAAGAAGATGTTGAAGATATTTGTGTTGGTGCCGGAAAAGAGTTAGATATACAAGCAAAACTGAATCAAATTATTGCTGATTGGGCTTTATTAAATTTGCAATTGGGCCAGTTTAGAAACCGTGGAGAACTAGTTCTGAAGGGTGGTGAAACGTTGTCACTTATAGCTTCAATTGAGGATAGTTTAATGATAATTAATTCATTAAGCTCAAATCGCTATAATTCTCCATTTAAAAAGGAAATACAACTTTGGCTTTGGAAACTTGTAAGTACTGGTGATATTCTTGAAAAATGGTTAATGGTACAGAATCTGTGGATATACTTGGAGGCCGTCTTTGTGGGCGGTGACATATCAAAACAACTACCTATGGAAGCAAAACGATTCGTAAATATTGATAAAAGCTATGTGAAAATAATGATGCGTGCTAGAGAATTACCAAATGCAGTTGAATGCTGCACTGGAGATGAAATGTTAGCTACTCAGCTAAACTGGTTATTCGACCAACTCGAGACCTGCCAAAAAAGTTTAACAGGCTACTTGGAATCAAAGCGATTGTTGTTTCTACGCTTCTTTTTCGTGTCAGACCCTGTTCTTTTGGAGATATTGGGTCAAGCCTCAGACCCAATGTCCATACAACCTCACTTATTGAGCATATTTGACGCAATTGCCACAGTTGACTTTCAGGAAAAAGCAAATGATGTCATTATTGGAATGAACTCGTCAAATCAAGAAAAGGTAAAATTTGATAACACTGTTCAGTGTGTGGGTAATGTGGAGTTGTGGCTAAGTCGATTGCTTAAAGAAATGCAAGATACTATAAGAGCGGTTAACGCGACAATGGCATGTAGTTTAAATGACTCAGAATTTAATTTTGCAGAGGAATTTCCATCATTTTGTGGTCAATGTGGTGTGGTGGGATTACAACTTTTATGGACAAAAGATTCCGAGTATGCCTTACGGAAATGTCGATCAGATAAGACTATTATGAAACGCACAAACCACAAATTTTTGGTTCTACTAAATTATTTTATTGACTTAACTGTAAGAGATCTAACTTCGCTTGATCGTATACGTTTTGAGACCATGGTAACCATTCATGTTCACCAGCGCGATATTTTTGATGATTTGTGTACGCAGCGAATTAAATCCGTTGGCAATTTTGAGTGGCAGAAGCAAGCACGGTTTTACTTTAATGAAGATAATGATGATGTGATTGTAGGCATTACGGATGTAAATTTTATTTATCAAAATGAATACCTTGGTGTTACAGACCGCCTGGCCATAACTCCATTGACTGATCGTTGCTACATAACTCTCGCCCAGGCTGTTGGTATGTGTATGGGTGGAGCTCCAGCAGGTCCCGCCGGGACAGGAAAAACTGAAACTACGAAAGATATGGGACGCGCATTAGGTAAACTGGTTGTAGTATTTAATTGCTCGGATCAGATGGATTTTCGTGGTTTGGGTCGAATTTACAAAGGACTTGCACAATCTGGTTCGTGGGGATGCTTTGACGAATTTAATCGAATTGAATTACCGGTACTATCCGTTGCTGCTCAACAGATATAGTAAGTGCGTAAACATTTTTCCAAAAATATTAAATTTAAAATTTTTTTCCAGTATTGTGCTTACAGCTCGAAAGGAGAAACGGTCGACATTTATTTTTTTAGATGGAGATGTAGTTACACTAAATCCCGAGTTCGGAATATTTATAACAATGAACCCTGGCTATGCTGGTCGACAAAAGTTACCAGAAAATCTAAAAATTATGTTTAGAACGGTAGCTATGATGGTCCCGGATCGTCAAATTATCATTCGAGTAAAAATGGCGAGCTGTGGTTTCAAAGAAAATGTACTCCTCTCTCGAAAAATGTTTACTCTTTAGAAATTATGTGAAGAACAGCTGTCAAAACAGGTTCATTACGATTTTGGATTACGAAATATACTCTCAGTATTAAGAACTCTTGGCTCACAGAAACGATGTAATCCAAATGATACAGAGGACGCAATTGTAATGCGTGTCCTACGGGACATGAACGTTTCAAAACTTATTGATGAAGATGAGGAGTTATTCGTTTCACTGGTTGATGACATGTTTCCAGGAATAAAGTTAACAACAAATGTTTATAAGGAATTACAAAAGGAAATTTTTAGGGTTTGCGATGAATCAGGTTATATTAATAATCCCGAGTGGAACTTGAAAGTTGTACAGTTGTATGAGACTTCTCTTGTGCGCCATGGTCTAATGCTAATGGGTCCCACTGGTTCTGGAAAAACCAGCTGCACTCTTTGCATACTTCGATGTTTTACGAAAATGGGCCGACTTCACAAAGAAATGAGAATGAACCCCAAGGCTATAACATCTGCACAAATGTTTGGACGTTTGGATGTAGCTACTAATGATTGGACTGACGGAATATTTTCTACTTTATGGCGACGATCATTAAAAATTCCACAAAATCAGAGCTGTTGGATTATTCTAGATGGACCAGTCGATGCAGTGTGGATTGAAAATTTAAATTCAGTGTTAGATGATAACAAAACACTTACTTTGGCAAATGGGGACCGAATAAAAATGGCTCTTAATTCTAAATTGGTTTTTGAGCCAGACAATGTGGATAACGCATCACCTGCAACAGTCAGTCGTGTTGGCATGGTTTTTACCAGTTCTTCCGTTTTAAGTTGGAAAGTCCACATGGAGGCATGGTTGATGACTCATAATGATGATCAAGAAATTTATAAACGCTGCTTCGAATCTTTATATGATGATGCCCATACTTTTGTACAGACAAGGCTTTTAGCAAAAATGCGCATCCTAGAAGCTATTTACATTCGACAAATGTTAGATATAATGGATGGTCTTTTAATGGAAATAACTTCACGCAGCGAGAAAGCAATGGAACGAATTTTCTTATTTGCAATAATGTGGTCGCTCGGAGCAGTTTTGGAAATATCAGAGCGAGACAAGTTAGAAGAATTTGTTTTGAAACATCCTTCCAAATTGCGTGCGTAGTTAATGATTTATTAAAAACTAAATTTGATATAACAAAAATTTTTTTTTTCTCAGTTTGGCCTAAGCGTGGTTTGACTGAATCAATATTCGAATACTTTGTTGATGATAATGGAGCTTGGCAGCACTGGAACTCTCGCGTAGACGCCTTTATTTTTCCAGATGATGAGGTCCCAGAAGTTTCTTCAATTTTGGTACCAAATGTGGACAACGTGCGAACAGCGTTTCTCATACATAACAGCTCCAAGCAGTTTAAACAGGTACTTCTTATTGGAGAGCAGGGAACGGCAAAAACCGTAATGATTTTGGCCTATATGAGCCGTTATAGCCCTGAAGAACATCTCTCCAAATCTATTAACTTTTCATCCGCAACGACCCCAAATATGTTTCAAGTAAGTAATATTTATAATTTAATATAATTTAATTAAACACTCGCTTTGATCTTAACGCCGATCAAGCAAGTTTTTCTGTCACTAGTTGAGTAGATATAGTATATAATTTTTATCAGTATCAGCAGCAAGCATATAAAGTTTATTTTACTATGTCGATAACTGCCTCCATTTCGCCCATATCAATACAAACCAATTTCATATCGCATTAAAATCTACAGTTTTAATGTATGCGCATTTTATTGATATAATATATATATATATATATATATACTCACATTGATCTCATTATTATCAGCAGATGCAAACACATCACGTGCTTGAGAAGGGGCCTGATAATTGACGCGAGCGTAAATTTGCTTTTGCATATTCTGCAGAACACCGTTATCTCGGTGCAGCTTGGTTTCACTGCGTCAGAGAACGACACGGTTGCATTGAATTTAAATTAATATAATGTCACGACGCAAACATGCTTACAATAAGTTAACTCAATGTTTCCTTTTCGTCAAGTTTTTTGGTATCACAGGAAATGGCTTATGGCTTTTGTTTTTAAATTGCTTCATTATAGCACATATTTCATTATAGCACATATAAGATTTTATATTGTGAACTTCAAAACCTTAGTATCTTTCGAACTCTTCATTCGTCAATTCCTTCGTTTTGCATTTTAAAAGTGAAAAAAAACTTGGCTCAATCTACCCCAACTATATTGACGATTAATTAGTGGACATGATTAGTGGATCTACTGACCGAATACCACCAAACCATCTCAATCATCAGCTACAGCACCATCTCCAACTCCACCATCAATAACAACAACATCAGCAATAATTGCATCCACCACCTCAACCAACACCTATATCAGCTTCAACATGAATATCTTTTCAGGACAATCAAATTAGTTCAAGGTCTGTACTGCGTGCAAAATTCAAATAGCATCGTAAAAATTGAGCCAGCTCTTTCCCAAGAAAATATTATTGAATAGTTTGACGAATAAAGAATGTTCAGATCAGGACTATTCTAAGCCTTCAGAATTTGTGATATACAATTTAGATGCTAACAATTTATATGATTGGGCTCTGTCTCAACATCTCCCATATTCTGGCTTTAGATGAATGAATGATGAAGAAGTAAATGTATTTGATCTTTCATATATCACCGAAAGTTCAGAGACTGGTTACATTCTTGAAGTTATTCATTTGTATCCAGACTCCCTTCATGATTACCATAATGATCTACCTTTTTATCCTTTAAACCAAAACCAAACCAACCTACTTCGGAGGTTAAAGTTCAAAATCTTGTTGCTGACCTAAGGTCTAAAATATACATAATGGAAATGTCACTCTGGCTTAAAAAGTATATAGACTTAAATATATTTCACAGAACTCTGACAAAAAATAATTTTTGAAAGACCTTTTTAAATTGCTTAACAATGCGTCTAATGAAAAGTCAATGGAAAACGTTAAAAAACGTAAAAATATTAAGCTGGTTAAATCGTGGGAAACCATAAATCGGAACAGATTGGGAGCTCGTGCCCTGATTGCAAAGAACAGAGTTAGCTCAAAAATATGCGATCAAGAGGTGCAATTAAAAAGTTTTAGGTATGATAAAAAACGAAAACTGCGGAAAAAATGTTAGTTTGTAGGATTTTGAGTTAAATTTATTTATTGTCTCTTGAGAGTGGTGGGTGTATTTAAAAATTCAAAGAAGTAAAAAATTGTGAATTAGATAAGTTAAGCATAAATAGCTATAAAGAATGTCTGTTTGAAAATAAGACATTTAGTAATAGTGCTAATGTTTAAATATAAGATCCATTTTTTTTAAACGCATAAAGTAAGAAAAACTCCATAGATGATAAGAAAAAAATAAGAGAAGATTGTATTCGAACGTATAGATCTCAGAAAAAAAATGTATACATTTTTAATGGATGTACCGTTATGAAAATAAAATAATAATAAATAAATATACAATGAAAAGCCAATGAAAAAGACTTTTGTCTTTTTTAATTAATGTACGAAATCTGAAATATAGCTTTCTGGTATAACATTGAAAAAGATTATATATAAATATATTGTTGAGCTATTGAGCTTTTTCAATAGCTATCGAACTGTTCAAAATACATAAATAAAAATGCCCGAAATTTGCATTAATATAAATGTAGTTTATTTGCCTTCGTGGCCAAACTTAAAAGAATTATAATAGTTAATTGTAAGCTCCGATTTGAGCATTTAAACAAATTATATTTCGGCAAGCGATGTCGAATACCGCGCCGCGACTTGAATTCCCGATCGATCAAAGAGAACTAAACTGATTAGCTGCCGAATTGCAGCTGCAGCTGCTGTTGCTCCCAGACGGGGAGCAGCCACAAAACTATCTAGGAGAGTCTTATCGCTCATATGCAAAACAACAGTTATGTTAACTTGCTCTTATGCTGCGCAGAGCATAACTTATCGAAAGATTATATTAAGAGAGAGAAGCTGCTTTAGTTGTTGTTTGGCGCGGATACATGCGAAACCAAACATATATGTATGATTGAAAATGTGTGTGTGTGGATGTTCGTTTACGTATGCCTCTTTAAATTATTTCTAAAATGCGGTGTGTTCGTATAGAAACGAAGACATGTAAAAAAAAAAACTCATAAGATTTTAAGTTGTTAATGTATGTTTGTATAATTATTGGAATTTATGAAAATAATAATAAAGTGTAATTTTAGTGCATGAAAATGAGTAAAAGTAATAAAACCAAGAAAAACGTTTTTTTTTACATATGTATATATTTTTTTTATTTATGCAAAATTGCAATTTAAAAATTAATCACAGTGGTTTTTGCTGGGTTAATAAACATATTTTATTTATTTTGAAATATTTTTTATTAGGTTTAACAATTTAACATTCTTTTCAAGATTATTATCCTGGTACCTTAATGCAGATTTCCGTTTTATTGATGTTTATCTAAAAGTTATAATCATTTGAGAACCCAAGCCATTTAACTAAAATACTCTTATTTCGTCACCAAGCGACAACCAGAAAGCGTTTTAAAATCTGACCATTAATTATAAAAATCTTCTTACAAAACTGCACTTTGATAGTCTTCCAGAATATATGTAGTTTGATTGGTATTTTGATGATTTTAAAAATTTCAATTTTCCAGTTTGATGTTTAATGTATGATTGTAGATATTAATAAATAAGCTTCTCTCATTGAATGAATTTTCTTTAATATGTGCCATATTAATTTTTATATGATGTTTTCTATTATATTCAGTTATCAATTGTTCATAAATTTTAATCCAAATACATATTCCATTATAGCTAAACTCTCTCTACATCATCTCTTTAAGTATTATATTAAAACATTCAACAATTGGCGCCTTATGGCCACTAAAGTTGAGTAACGATTGATATTATGATTTTTAAACAAACTTAAAATCTGCGGTTAAAAAATTCTCTTTCATCATCATTCAGTAAATTCTTTTGAATTAGGTTCTCCTCAAGTATACTCGAGAATTTGTGCGACCTTTCATTTTTCGATTTTGTTCTAAGCGCTTGTCTACATCCATATTTCGAAAACGTATCAATAACTGTCAATAGAAATCTATAACCTTATTATAACCTTTTGGTGAGTACTTTCCCATTTCCACTAAGTCTGCTTGCCAATGCTAATCGATTCCCTTCATATAACTCTCAGACGTTTAAAATGTATACGAGCTGGGCCATGCAATTTGTCTA